>BMAW01121092.1:947138-989235 GCA_019974015.1 Nephila pilipes | reverse complement strand
AAACATTTATGTATACACAAAACATATCAAGTACTATTTTTAATAACTTACTAGTAACACTGCCAATTTGTTGACAACGTGAAAAGAAATTTTGCTTCAGTAATTACTTCCACGACGGCTGTAGGAAAAGAACAGTCTAGCTAACGAAAATTAAGAAATAAAGCCTAAAAAGAAACGTGATTCTGTTTCACTAAACTTTTAAACATTTACGCGGAATTTCTCCTTGAAGAAACGATTTCTCTTGCAGGAAAAGAGGGAGAATAGAAAAACCCTTTTTTCGCAACTGCAAAAGGATGAGAGAAAAAAAAAGAGAAATATGAATAAGTAATTTCTCTCTTTGCACCAAATGAATTTTACATTTTTAAGATTCTTTTCCCCTTCTTCAAATGAGTTTCTAAATGATGCGGGTTTCTTTCTCTGCCCGAAAAATATTGTTATTTTTCTTTCTTCTGTTTCTTCGTAAACACACTATAAGGTTAAAAAAAATTTTCTTCAAAAAAATATTCATTCCTCTCGTAAAGGTTAACGGTATATAAACGAGATGTGTATTAAAGAGGAGGGGGAAAAAGGGAAATATGAAAGAAAAGAAATCGTTTGGACTCGAGTAAGGTGCATTCGGAGGGGAAGGGAGGATATCAACGATGGGAGCGGTAATTTTAAAACAATGAATTCGAGTGTAAAAACAATTATCAAAAAATAATTTCCTCACTCAGACCCTAATTACGGCAGTGTTTTCCTCTGCGTGACACTGGTGCAGCCCCCTCATTAAGAGGGGGAAGGGCATTTTTTTCTACGCCCTCTGCCCACTCTAATTATCGATAAAATAATCATGAGTTTCTTTTTAATAGAACTAGCTGTCTTGCTCACGTGAAAATGAAACAGACTCGGGCGGATATCACAGATTGGAGTAAAAAGAAAAAGTGACATAAAAAGGCAGAGGACTTTTCTACTACAAAAAGATGTACATGATTTTGATAATATATATATACGTACGTGTGTGTGTGTAAGTGTATGTAACATAATTTTAATGAATAATCTTCTTACCTAGTACCAACATTTCACAAGAATCTTGGAATGAGGTTTACTGTAAGGCTATTGCTTGACGCCGTACATTGAAGTAGTAGCCATTGTTATTATGGAGAAAGAGAGGGAAATTGCCGCCCGACCTTTAACAGGCAACATCATGACTTTCTTGAGTAAACGCATTGTACATATCATTTTATGTTAACCTAGATAAATCATATTTTAAATTCGATGAATCTTTCACTTACTAGAGTTGAGTAACTTTAATATAATGGCTTGTATGGACCTGTGTGTAGGCATGAATGATGGATATTGTATACATAATATTTGATAGTAATTCTCCTAACCTTACCAGGATGACATCCCGATTGAATACGAGTCGATGACTGTATTTATAAGTACTGGATTGGTAAAGTGCATAATCGATCCCGACAGATTTTTGCCATTATATATATATATATATATATATATATATATATATATATATATATATATATATGTTATATATATATATGTTATATATATATATATGTTATATATATATATATATAATTATTAACCCATAAAAATTTAAAAAGAGAATGAAATTTTTGTGTCCCACATAAATGCAATACGAGGGCTGAAGGCAACAAACCTCGTAATTTTGAGCCTCGTTCACGTGATGAAACCTGAGCTGGTACTCCCCTCTCCAAACTTTCACACTACGCTAACGGGAGGACTTGGATTTCTAGTGGCATCTGGACTCGGAACTACGATTCGACGGAATAAGCGCCGGCACGATCATGACTATTCGATTACCACAGCCTTCACTAATAGAAAACAAAAAGAAAATGCAAATTTTATCATAAAATAGCCGATGACGACATCGAGCTGCTCGATTTTCACGTATTTTCTTTACAGAGTTGCACACGCCTGTGCTTCTTCCTAATAAGGTAGCCTTATACGCGATTTTATTAATAATTATTCTACGTTCACAAAGGCATGAGAAGAAAATGTCGTGGAAAGCGCGCTTTTTCGATCCTTCCAAGTTTTTTGCTTTTGTGATGCTGGGAATTCGGGGAGAGTCTCTCCTCGTCTTCTCAAGAAAACGGGAAGTTTTTGTAGCCTCAAAATAGACTATCTTCCTGTCCATAAAACAATTTCGCGGGTGCTAACGAGACAAGCCCCTAGGCTTCGTTTTTAAATACGCCTACGGAAAGCCAAACGACACGTTACGTACTACCTCTTGACAGGCGTATGACGTGACGTCTGTGATTAACCGCGACGATTTCCGACCTACCGCAGCGTATGGCATCGTCTATGACACGCGCGCTTCTCGCGTCGGTTAGTGCGTCTCTTATCAGCACGAAATTGCTTATGGGGCAGTGGATAACAACTGCCAAGGTCAAACGAGTGAGTAAACAGTTCTCATCTCAGATGGAAGTCACTCCAACATCTTGTAAATGCGACTGTTGGTCTCTTTGGTATTATTCCAGAGTTGTTCGATATGTGCTCGTCGTTGAGCAGGTCCAGTGAGAGACGTTTATGCGAACAAGTTTCCCGAAAGTTGAAGATATGAATTATATTTTATAAAATACTCTAATAAATTCGTTTAAAGGAAAAATAATTTCTTTTTGCTTATGTTTTAAATTTAATACGGAATGATGCACATTAAATCTTTTGACGTCTCAAGCTCTCCCTGGACGAAGAGTGAAAGTTTGAAGCAGGAGGGTCGTTCTCGTCACATGACCAAGGTTCAAAATTACACGGTCCATCGCCAATTGCCCTCGTGTTGCTGCGAAGTGCGACGATTATAAAAAATCAAATTTAAACCGATGTAAAAACAATTTTACCCCCGCGTTATTTGCAATAAAATAGCGCGTATTTCATTGGTGAAAAACACATTTAACTCGTCACCTCCCTTTTCAAAACGATGCGTCAGAACTGAAATAATCAATTTACGAGATCCGACATGAAACTGGATAAATATATTCATGTATTTTTAAACTGTTTATTCCGCAATGATCATTACACAGAACATAATTCCCACCAACGCAAAAAATTACTTTTTAAAGAAAGAGAATAAAACTGTTGAGTGATAAATGCAGACTCACCTCTGAAGGGGAGGAGGGAGCAAAATCCGCTGCAAATAAACGCTCTGAAAGAAACAAAGGCCTATTGAGCGTCTTTGAATGAGCCGCATAAGCGCGCTCCAAACTCAGACAAAACGAGGCGCTGACGGAGATTTAATTAACTCGCGATCACAAAAATAAGGTTGTGAACAGGAAACAATTTAAGAATGTGCTGACAAGACAGAAAGTTTTGATAATATGGAAAAATTATCTGATAATATGGAAATAAACGCTTCATTAAAGATTTCATCATAGAGTGAGCAAAATTTCAAATACACATTCAATAAAGGAGCCTCATAGATTTCAGAACATTTCTCGAAAACAGGTGATAATTTCTCTATATATACAGAGAGAGAATTTTTATTCAAGGTGGGCCAGTCCATTTTTTCTTCGGTTATGTGATTACATCCAGATTCCCTTTACAGACTATATAATTATAATGTACACAAGATAACATTGAAATATTCAACGAATATGAATATAACTATTCAGTTTTTTTTTATAAGCCTGTCAAAGTGTATAACATTTAGAGCATGAAAGATTCTTCAGTGAAGTTTTATCAGATGTTATCTTCAATCAATCCATTAAAACGGAATTTGAACACAAACTTCATCACACGAATCGAAATTACTTACCAACGCCCGGATTTCATTTCTTCTTTGTAGCTTCTTTCGGGGGAAAATAAATCCATAAATAATACTAATAATAAAAAAAGAGTCACTGTGTGTAGAATTGCATTCGCATTATTTCAGCGAATCCGATGAGATTTGCTTGATACACGTAGCGCCATATTGATATATTTTAAAAATATGTTGTGGAAGTGGAGATTCAGAGATCATATCGCCTTCCAACACAATGAGTCCATTTATTCTTTTAAGTATCTCTTTTGTTGTCTGGTTGGATATTGAATAATTTTCTTTTTCATATTTCATAAATACGCACACAAATATGCACAAAAGACTGCGTCTTGGAATGCGGATAACCAAATTTGCAACTTAAAAAATTCTTTGATTTATACTTTTTAAAATATTCTCATACAAAGAGACAACCAAAGAATAGTACTCCAGTAAAAATCTCAAGGGAAAAAATAAGTAATTAATCGCTCTGAGGGAAAAAAAGAACGGAATGCTTCTAATCGCCAGAAAAACATTCATTCGTCAAAAAAGATAATTGTCGAGACGAAAAAAGGAAGGAGAATCTCATTTTTGTGTAGTTACGTAGTTACTTAAAAGAATAAACGAACATATTCATATTTGTTTCTCAAAAATTCACGTAAAATAAAATTATTTTATGAACTTTATTTCACACAAATGTGTATACTTTTAATGATGTGTATACTTAAATGAGTATACTTTTATATATATATATATATATATAAACTAATGTAAAAGCATACATATTCATTAATTCCCCCCCCCCTTTTTTTTTAAATATCGCTCACTAAAGACACATGGAAAGAAGTCGGATCAGAAGGTCCTATGACCTTCACATAAATTTTTTTTAATTCATAACCGTATTTTTTATTATAATGAATATTTAACTATTTCAGAAATATGAAATAATTAATAAATTAAACTACAAGTAAGAGTACACTGCGCGGTTTAAGAAGATTCTTTTAAATGAAAATGAGCAACCCGTAACAAAATTTTCAAACTCCTTACTAGATATTTTTTTACAATTATTACGAAGAAAAAGGAACTCTGATATTTTTTTACTATGTAAGAACATTAGAATCTCTAATTTTGATAATATCAAAAAGCAATTTCGGAAACTTTTATCTCATTAGGATTATAAAGGCAAATTTTAGGAATTACACACAAAAAAAAAAACTTTAAAAGATATTTTTTCAAGTCGACTTCCTTTTTTTATTTCTTTCTCATTCTTTTTTCAATTCCAAAAGTCCATTATTTCTGAGCTTAAATTATCTTCAAAATTACGGATTTCATTTCACTTTTAGAACGATGGAAGCAGGATTATTATTAAAAATGTGAATTATCTATTCGATTGAG
This sequence comes from Nephila pilipes, assembly GCA_019974015.1. Lineage (NCBI taxonomy): Eukaryota > Metazoa > Arthropoda > Arachnida > Araneae > Nephilidae > Nephila > Nephila pilipes. The sequence goes on along the minus strand of BMAW01121092.1, from coordinate 984,092 downwards.
TCGAAAATTAAAAAAAAGTAGTAAGATATACCTTTTTCTTTGTGAAATAAAAAAAAAAAAAAAAAAAAAAAAGAAGCCGAAGAGGATGCAACCGAACACAGATTAAACTAAAAATCGAGAATTTTCTTTGATGGAGGATTTTCATTACTCAACCAATCCGATGAAAGCTTGAGAGTTTTTTTTTTTTTTTTAATTGGAAGACTTTTAACGTCTTGCAAGTAAAAATAGAAGGGAAAAAAATATTAACTATAAAAAAAAACGATTTTCGTAGAGATTAAATTTTTACGAAAATTAGGTCTCAAAACTACATTTAATTAGTGTGAATCTTCGTCTGATTTTTAATTTCTCCGAAACTTCCTCCAATACTAAAGGTGCCCCCAAGACAAACATTATGAAGCTGTCAAATTATCGTTAAGGATCGCGTGACCTTGCCGCAAGTTTCATAATAAAAGTAGTCGTAGCGTGCTTATAGTAGTCGTCGAGGTATAAAACGATTTTTTCCCCTTTCTTTTTCGGAGTTTGTTCCCTAATGAAATTTAATTCTTCACGCTCAACTTCTTATTTCATTAGGGGTCCCTTTAAACGAGAGTTCTTTCTCTCCGAAGGGGAAGGCATAAATCGAGAACGCACGGAATGAGAGGTTTCATTCGAACCTTCTTTTTTTTTCCCGTCTTCCGAGAAAGAATGTTCGGGAAGGGGGGGGGGCGAGAAGAATAGTTATTTTTCTTCGCTGAGGTTTTCGCTGATGAGCCGTAATACGCTTTGTTTTCAAAGTTCTTCTGAACCGTTCTAACGAGAAAGAATTCGGGAATTAAAATTAAACGTCGCTCGCGTTCAATCTTGTTTTCGTGATGCATGCGGTCCTGCCGCCGGTGAAACAATTCTCTCTCTCTCAGGGAGAAATTTTTTTTTTTTGTTCTCCAAAACGATTTGTTGCAGTGATGAAGTTTTCATGATGATGTTATTAACACGTTTTATTCTTTTGAAAATGAAAAACGAATTATGGTAATAACATCATCCTTCATTCTTTACAGAAAATTACTTCAGAAAAAAAAAATGTTAATGCGTTTGAACATGTTTTTTCGTTTGACATTAGTATATACGCCATTTACGCGTAGTAGTAATTCAACATATTAAAAAAAAATTTAAAAAAAAGAAGAAGAAGGTTCATATTGTAATCTTTGAAACTCCATTTTGAGAGTTTTTTAATCCATCAGAATACACACACACACACACACACACACACACACACACACAAAATGCAGATCATGAGACATACGAGTTCCATTGAAGTTCCAGATGCATAAGTATCGCAGTTAGCCCTACGATACTGCAATTGAATATATCTAATCAAAGACGACCAACACAAGATAAGACTTGCCCTAAAGAGATTGAAATGAAAGAATAATTTTTTTTCTAGATATCGAGACTTTTTCACGTACAATACCTAAAATATTTTCAAATCTTTCTAGTTATCACATTTGACTACATTTTCTATTAAGACTCCCGTTCAATCTATTTTTAGAATGCAAGAGAGCTCTCATTAAGAGAATTAAAATGCATCGCAAAGTTTTGTCCTTTAATTCGTAACAGCGCGAAAATATTCATAATTATGAAACGAAAATGTAAGGACTCTAGAGAAATTTATTACTCGCATAATAACGATTCGTTTCATATAAACTACAAGAGGGGAGAGAATTTAAAATATCTTAATAATCTATGGAAGATTCCGAATGTACACTTTGAAAGTTTAAAGAAACTTGTTCTTTTCTGACACTAATCAAATCGAATCCACACTCTTAAAATGCTCTATATTCGCCCGCAATACTTTCTATGCCTGAGAAGTTCATTCCACTCAGTTGTTCACTGCGTATCGCAACCAATTCCTCTGTTCTTTGCTGGCAGTTAATCGGGTTTTTACCGAAAAATAAAATAGTCATACTATAAGCTTATTAATGTGTTAAGAGCTTCATCGAATCAAATGAGAATATTCAAAATTAAAAATAAAATTCAATTACAAATAGCATTAAAATGATTACACACACACACAAACACACACACGTGTGTATATACACATACAAACATAACATCTCTAAATATCATGAATGTTATTACTTTTAAATTTTGCGTAAAATTAGACATCTGATTCATCTATTTGCTGAATCAGAAGACAATTTTGAATGTAGAGAGATTTTCAGTAGTGAAAAACACTTCAATATAGACAACTTTTCATGCATATTAAAGTGAAAAAAAGCATGGATTCAATATTTAAATCACTTAATGTATTTCACTCTTTACTTATAACGTTTAAAAGAAAATATTTTGTGTTATGATGTTTTGAAGACTTTCACTTTACAATGCCCCCTCCCCGAAAAATTATACCTTTTAATGCAAAAAGACAGTGTTTTCTATTCTATGTAGATGGGTGGGTGGGGACTACATTCAGAAAATCCAGTTTTTGAACTACTGGAAACTATTTCCAATAATTATTCAAACCACGTGATACTCAAACGAATAAAAGAGAGAGAGAGCCAGATAAGAATAATAAAACGTCTAATCTTTTTCGGTAACAAACATTAATATTCAAAGGAATAAAAAAATAACCGAAATATTGAGAAAATAACAATGAAAACTAGAAGGAAATTTTTATTCAACTCAATTAAAATATTTTCCAATTCATTAGTTTCTTTTGGGTGAAGATATTTTGCCCACATACCTTATACAATGTAGATGACTAGTTATGTTTTGATAAATTCCGTGTTTTAGGAGTTTCAAAGTTTCGAATAATCGCGCGAGATGTGATTCATCATTCACCCTGAAAAGAAGCTTCAAATTTCAAATCTGAAAAATACTTTTCCGTTGGGTCCCTAGATGGCGTTGGAATCAAAAGGAAAAGTTCAACACGTGAAATATTTGCGATCAACATTTAAATTTTTAAAGAATTTCATTCTCATTAACGGAAAACAGCTAAATTGAGTGATAAAAAATACGAAAGTATTTTCACTAAAGATAGTTTGAAATTTTCATTACTTTACCAATTCAATAAAATGTCTAAATATTTAGGAGAAATAGAAAATTTAATACAATGTATGATTTACAATTACTTTACAAAACCTAAGGCAAACCAAATTCATCAACAGAATTCTTTTTAAAGAAGCACATTTTTAAAATACTATGCTTGGATGAAAGGTTAAATTATTTTGCATACATTATTAAAACGATGCTATCAATAAAGATTGGAAAAAATAAATCAAAGATGTAAATAGAATTTGCGCTAAGTTGAAATGAAAAGATCATTACTGTGAAAAAAAATTTCACGCTGAATATATATAAACTGCTGTTTGTAGAAAATGCAACACCATGAAGGAATCATCAGAATCAAATGAAATTCGCAGCAAATGTCAATTATAGGATATTATGCAAATTAATAAAGTTTCAGAGCCATCGCGCGTGCGCGGCGCGCGCAGCGCCCTCTGAATTGATGCTGAAAGCGTATAAATAAAGTGCTGTAGCGGGACGTTGAAAAAAGTCTATGATTATTTGTTAGTGGCAAACGTTTAGTGAGACCTGAGTATGCCTCCACGACGGAAGAATAAGAAATTCAAGCAACTAACGGAGTTTGAACGAGGGAGGATAATCGGCCTTCGAGAAGGAGGATTTTCCTATCGCGCAATAGCAGCTCGTATGCAGCGGAACAGTTCCACAGTGATGCGAGTTTGGAAGCAGTGGACCGACGAGCACCGAACAACTCGAAAAACAGGCACTGGACGACAGAAGGTGACGTCAGAGCGCGATGATCGACACCTGCTCCGCATGGCGGTGAATGATCGCACAGCTTCCTCCAGGCAGCTGGCAGCACGTTGGTCTACTGCTACAGGTGTACAATTGTCGGCTTCGTCAATTCGTCGTCGTCTGCTGCGCCGTGGATTGCGTGCAAGGGTGCCTTTATACAGGATTCCCCTCACGGCGAATCATCGACGGCTGCGTCGGCAGTGGGCTCTTGAGCACAGAGACAGGCGAGCTGATTGGCACCAAGTTGTCTTTTCAGATGAATCACGCTTCAATTTGTGGACCCATGATGGCCGTGTTCGTGTTAGACGTTATGCCGGTCAACGCTGCCTTCCTGAGTGTATTATTGAACGACATAGTGGTCGAACACCCGGAGTTATGGTCTGGGGTGCGATTTCGTATCATGGACGATCCAATTTGATACGAATTGAGGGTAATCTCAATAGCAACAGGTACGTCCGTGAAGTGCTACAGCCCGAAGTCGTTCCTTTCCTTCAAGGCATCCCTGGAGCTATCTTTCAGCAGGATAATGCACGCCCACATGTTGCGCGGACTGTTCGAGACTTCTGTTCAGCACAACGCATGCAACTTCTTCCTTGGCCTGCTTATTCACCGGATATGTCGCCTATTGAGCACGTGTGGGGTATGGTTGGTCGGCGTCTCGCTCGTGATCCGCGTCCTGCAGTTTCCAAAGACGAACTTTGGTTGCGCATACAAGCGATATGGAATTCTCTTCCTCAAGCAGATATTCAACATCTGTTTGACTCCATGCCACGTCGTATAGCAGCACTTATTGCAGCGCATGGTGGCTGCACCAAATACTGATTTCGGACGCTTAATTTGTTTCTTTTGTTTTGAAAATTTCATCATTTATTTGTATCAGTACAAGTCGTTTCTGCATTAAATTTCATTTGATTCTGATGATTCTTTCATGGTGTTGCATTTTCTACAAACAGCAGTATATATATATATATTAATGAAAAATACAATATAAAATGCAAGGAGAATGAAAGTAAATTTTAATTTACCAATAAATTTTTTAAAAAAAAATGCTAAAAATAAAAATCATTAATTATTTAATCTTAAGAATTACACTTATTTAAGAAAAAATAAAGAAAAGAAATGTAAAAACTTAATAATACGTAGATCAAAAAGAGAAAACTAGCAAGACATAATTGGAAAATGAAAATAATTTAGAAATGTCCAAAATAGAAATAAACAAACCTGGGTAATACTGTCACTAGATTAGGCGCGCACACACACATTAACATTCCACATTTTTTTGTTTACTTTCTTTGAAGGATATAAATACTTTCCAATTACAATTACACATTCTTATCTACCATCTCATGCAATACTGAAAATTTTTAAGTTACAAAAATTCCAAATTAAATGTGTTATCAATCTTTTTAGGTATATATAAGAGAAGTAAAAATATATGCGATGTATTGAATGACGCAGGATTTGGAACTTCAAATAGAGGGAAATGTAAGTTACCTTAAGAGATAGGAATAACACATTATGTCTATAATGAAACTTCGCAATGAAATTCAAAAACATATTCACCATGGAATGCTGAAGAGGATAGTTTACTTTCTTTGTTACACAATTTTTCACAATTTTTTTTTTCAGAGGACCGTTATAACGTGGTTTGTATTATGTTCCAAGCATCGAGTTGGACACACTTCAGGATTGTCAGTTTCCTTAAGCCCGTATCGTACTTCACCTCAAGATAACAAAGAAATTGAGACTCGGATAAAGAGACATTTAAAAGTAAACATTATAAGACTGTCATTATAGTTCCTATGCTGTAACGTTAGTCATAAAGAAAGTTGAAGGTAAAAAGACACGCATGTGCTCTGTTTACAGAAAATTAAATGAAATTACTAAAACAGACTCAGAACCAGTTCCAAGAATAGATTTCTCATTAGATCAGTTAACAAAAGTTCAATATTTTTCTACGTTTGATTTAACTTCAGGTTATTGGCTTATTTTTATGCTATTGGGTTATATTGGGTATTTATACACACACATTATTTCATTCCAGAGTATGGAACAGTAATAATTACATTATTTCCAATATTTTAATTTTTTGCTTTTCTTTCACTGTTATAAATTGTATGGTTTATTTAATAGATTTTTTTTAAAATTTTTGGTTGATTTGGGTTTTTAGGTTTTAAATTTTAGATTGCTTAGTTATTTAAATTCTTTATAAATGGTATACATAAATATTATTTTAGTTATTTAATGATTTCTTTAAATATTTCGTTCTTTTTCTTATCTATTAATAGTAGTGAATTGGTTTGATATTCTTAAATTGTTATAAGTTGTGATATATTTTTTCATGATTTATAATATTGGTGCTTAGTTAATACACACACACACGCACACACGCGCACACACACGCACACACACACACACACACACATATATATGCAAGTTCACTAAAAGGAAATAAGACTTTAATAAAAGAGGGCTTGAGTTCACAAAGATTGTGACTGATGAAAGATGATATGAACACAGACAATGATACATATAAGCGAAATTCATTTTAGAAAATATTAACGAAGATGATGTAAACTGTCTTCGATCTTCCTTCTGTTACTTTTAGGGAAATGTATTAAACTCTTTAAGAATAAAATAAGTTCGATGTGCTTTATTGCTTCGATTGTTTACGATATGTTACAGACAAGACCTTTAGCATATGAAAGAAGAAAGTTCTTCATTATATATTTATAATAAACCATTTTCTTAGTTTTTTTTGTTTGAGTAAATATATAATATGTAAAATATTTTGAAATGATAATTCAATAAGTATTTCGAATTAAACTTTTTTTAATTATCAGATAAAACGATTTTTCGATAGTACGAACAGAACATTAATGAATTCGGTAGACACAGAACAGAATAAAAGTATTTGTTCTATTTGAAAATTTTTGAGACAGTTTTGAATGAGTTCGCCAAAATAATAGATTTTAAATACTTTTTTATTTTTATAAAGGAAAAATTCGCTTAACTTTATAAATAAAAGTTTTTTGCATGTTAAGAATACTAAGATAGTTATTTAGTTAAAAGGAATAAATTTTGTATTTTGAAAAAAAAAAAAAAAAATTATATATGCCTCCTCCCTTCCCAAAATAGATTTTAAAAAGAGAACTAAGACTATATATAATTTTAACTCTTTTTTCAAACCAAACTAAATTTTGTCAATATTCTTAGATTAAAAAATATCGAAAAATGTATGCTGTTAATCAATTTCCATGCACCCAATTAAATTAAAAACTTTAGGAAGCCATTAATCACAATTTTTAACCAAAAGCCAGCCTCAGCACATCAACTTCTCAATACATTGATTCCAAGCAAAGTACATTACTTCCAGTTATACTTGTCCCACAAAGATCAGTTTAAGCAACATGTTTGAGTAGCGGTGCACGAGGGGTAATGAATAACGACACTGTGAGCTACATCATTCTCCATTTTTGAAGCTCAATCGCATAGCAGTTTCTATCCTTTTACAATTAAGTTTTATTTTTATTAGTTCTGGATTAACCTCTCTCCAGATAAGAGCCAACAAACTACATTGTTCTGAGAAGATATTCGTCGAGCTTCCACATCACGCCACGTATGGACTTTGAAGCGTAGCTCGAATGAATACACGGAAAAGTCGATTATCCATTTAACATCTTTGTTGAAATCAGAATCTGAACTCACGAATTCGTCTTGAACCACAAATCTCGAGACAATGAGCGGTTCTGGATTCAAATTGAGACTGATTGGGCATGAAAACACATCCGATTTCTTCTAGGTCGTAGAAGGAGCGAGAAGAGAACAAAGTAACCCAGTATCAAGGTTCACACAAACATTCAAAATATATATATCTATATACATTTTTAATCAGAATAACAATTATCTCTATTCATAAAGAATGTTAATAAAACCGAATTTCATACATAAACTCAGGGTAAAGATTATTTGGCCAATCTTATGTCTTTTACAGATGTGTTTTCCGAACCATTTACACTATGTACATTTTTACTTTTAACCAAGAGGTGGCCATTCCAGGAGCACACAAAATGTCTCGAGTTCTTTATATTTCCTTCCCGAGAAAGAGGAGGGGGTGTCGAGGGAGAGAGAGGCCCCCACCTGAGGGCAAGCGAGGCTGAAAGTGGTTTTAAAATTAGATTCCGCTGCAAAATACGCAAAATAAAATCTTCCCGAGAGTGAGAAAAAGAAAGAACTTTCTTCTTCTTTTATTATTATTATTTCTTTCATTTTCAGATGCGCGCCATCCACAACAACAACGAGAGAAAGAAGGAAGCTTCATTTTTTTACTCCGGTCCTTCTTCCAATGTAGTCCCAGTAACTCAATTTGGGGGTAAGAATGCTTTTTCACAATATTGAGCTCTCGGGGGTGGGGAGACCAAACGATTTCTACCTCAAGAAATAGGAGAGCCTTCCACACACGAATTTTTTTTCTCCATTTTTTTTTTTTTTTTTTTGCTGAAAATTCTGTTAATGTTACGTGTACATCACCGTGAAGCTCAGCCTATGCCAGGAGGTATAAATAAATAAATAATAAAACTAAAGGTTGGGTTATCCAGAATGATAAAATTGTGCGTGAAAATTCAAAGAGTTTTCCCTCGCGTGCGGTTGATCTTTCCTATAAAAGACTTAAAAGAATGATTTGATTTTCTTAAAGAAACGGATTTATTTTTCCTTCGTAAAAAATGAGATGAAGAAACATAGGAATAAAAAATTTTCATCCAAGTTCCGAGAAAGTTTGGAGTAATGTGTAAAGTAGGCCAAATCCAAAGAAGCGTCGCATCAAAATTCATTGTTAAAAATAAAGATACTTTTGGTTTGTGAGGAGAAAAGATATATATATTCAAAATGGAAAAAAATCATTGATAATTTTTTTCAGTGAATAAGAGTAATAAGTGGTCTAAAAAATTGCTTATCTCTCTCTCTCTCACACACACGCTAACGTCATATAGCAAACTAAGATAATATAACTAAAAATTATATACTATTAATACATAAATAACTACATATTTAAAGATATCGTCAAAATAATAATAATAACATTTATGCAACACATGTAACAAATTATTATAATTAAACAATCTAAAATTTAAACCGAAACACAAAAAACACACACAAAATATTTAGCAACCAGAAAATTTATAAGAGAAATCCTAGTGAAGGAAAACAAAAATTTATAATAATGGAAAAAATGTAATTAATACAGTTCCATACTTTGGAATGGAATAATGTGTGTTTATAACATTATTACTGATCACACCATGACACTTCAGCAAATTACAATATAAAAAAACATGGTGACAAACCATAAATCAGTAAATTCAGAAAATAAAACATAGAAAACAAAAGAAATTAAACATAATAAAAATAGTAAATAACTTCAATTTATTCGCAAACAGCCAAATTACGCATAAATAATCGTCTAAAAAATTGTAAAAACAATTACAAGTCTAAAACTAAGAATATTAATTAAACCAAAAGTTTAAAAAAAAGCATATTCAAACATAATATATAAACATTACCAATAATCAGAAATAAGGTAGCAACTTTTTAATGCTAACATATGCTGAAATAAATTTATTGTCTAAGCATAAAACACATTAACAAATTACAAATAAATAAAAAAAAACCAAGCATTACTATTGACAAAATTTTAAGAAACGTAAAAACCTAAACAAATTTCATATATATGCGCTTGCGCTTAATCTCCATAACAGAATTCACTGCTAATATATATATATATATATATATATATATATATATATATATATATATACATTATTATTATTATTGCTTTTAGTTTTTTATTAGCTCTCTCTCCTTTCTTTTTTTTTTACATTTTTAATGATTTTTTTTTTGAAAAATATTAAGTTCTCAGTTGTTTTTCTTTCTGTAGATAGTGACACATTTTTAATGAATGTTTGCCATATTTTGTTTTTTCAATATATATTTTGCCTTTATCTTTATAATTTTTTTTAAAAAAATTAAAATATTTTTTAAATATTCTTTATTTATATTTCAATTTTTTTTTTCTAGAATTTTTTGTATTTTTACAATATGCAAATCTAAGTAAATAATTTTTCTTTGTCCTTATAATTTTTCTTGATCTTAAATTGAATCAATCAGTATTCTTTATTTGGCCTTTGTTACTTTCCTATTTGTAGAAGAATGTCAACGTAGCCTACTAGTTCGACGACTAAAATAAACACAATTTGAAAAGGTAAGAGAAGGTCCTAAGGTGAGGGTTGTAAAAATTGTCTCGTCTACTACTACACTAATAGGAGGATACTTTTGTGCAAAAAAAATTCGAAAAGTATTCGAATGGTCACATAGCTTGAAGAAAACTCTTCAGTTCCAAAACAAATAGAGAATAAGTGATAACATTTGCTACAATCATATTTATAAGCTTCAATTAATTCTTAAGGGAGAATTCAATTAATTCTTAAGGAAATTAATTAAGGGAAAATTAGCATTCAATGACGGAGCCAAAGTGAAATACTATGATATGCCGAAAAATAATGTGAACCTAAGAGCGAAGAAATGGATTTAGGGTCACATTTTGTGTTTTAACATTATAACGATTCAAAACATGCAGCTAAATTTACTATGGTAACATAGTAGCCAAAAATCGTCAAAATATCGACATTTTTACTGGCTCATATGATGCCTTAAATCAGTCGAAATATGCCTGTAAAATACCAGATATCTGTATTTTTATTATATCTGTATTTTTATTAAGTTATTTAATCATTTTTGATGCATGACAGGAGAGTAAACGACTGGCACATCCACTTTTCAGATCCTCTTCTAACTTTAAATTGATATTTATACAAAATGAATTTTTATTCATACACTATATTTTTGAAAGCCTAACGCTTTTTTACCGACTTAAAAAGTGGTTTGATATTTTTTTGCAAATGTTCTGAAGTATAAGTTTTGTAGAACCGTGTATGAAATTGGTTCTAAGATGAATAGTGATTTTCTCAAAAATTTCGAAATTAAAATTAAACTTCAGATTTTTGTGTGTGTTTAACAAAAAAAAAAATTATAAAATAATGATAGTAGCAGAAGAAAACCCATAAACAGTTTCATATAATATATTATGAAGTACTTGAATTTTTTTATTATAAAAAACATGAATAGTTAAAAAAAAAAAAACCTTAGGGATTTAAAAACGGTAAAAAAAAGTTTAAAAATTTAAATTTTACGAACAATATACAATAAATTTCAAATATTAAAAAAAAAGTGTATTGATGGTATCGTGTCACCTTAAGTTCTGTTGTAGTATAATTGTAAAATGCAACGTAACTGCATACATTACCCCTATCTCTGGATCACATTGAGTTTTAAAAACATAGGAGAAAAGTACACTTGAAAACAGTATTCTGAGAAAATGGGCAAAAATACCCAACAAAACAACACAAACCCTTCAGAATAAACGCAACAAAATATTAATTTATGTTACCAAATTTTGAACAGTTTCCTAAAAGTCGAATAAAAGAACACAGAACATTTAAACTACAATATAGAATTTCTGTGGTGTTTTTTTGACTGATAAGCTCGTTAAGCAATTTGGGTAAACAAATTTTATTTTTTTAAGAAGTCTAGGAGAAAAAAATAGCGTTGATTTCACAAAGGTCTCCGATTTATATTTTAAAAATCCACTTTATGAAAATGCATTAAAATAGCGACCCTATTTCTTTAAAACAGGGAGTGCTGAATGGAAGCAAGTTGAAATTTTTTTCACTCACTGATTTTCTCAAGCATCTGATGGCTCCTCGCCGAGTCTTCGTTGAAAACCGTCCGCACATTTGGCTTTTAGGTACGATTGGCAATACTTTTCGAAAGAACACAAATGACGAGACGAATTTCATAAAATGGCACATTTAATGCTCTTCGTTGTTGAAACTAATGGAACAAATGTCGTGTGATGTACTTAATTTACAAGTGCCAATAAACCGAACTAGACACATCGTACGCGGTAGAATGGACAGTGCTCTGCCAAGAGAATCGAAATAGATGATATGAGATCTCACATTTCCATGCCCAAGATTGCAAGAACTCGAGTGATGACAGAGGTAAATCAAAATTGAATATCTCCAATGGCAATATTTAAAAGTGCTTTCGGAATAAGAGTGTGGAAGGAGGGAAGATTGAACTAGAGATGTCATTCCAGAGAGAGTTCGTATTTCCCCACCTTCTCTTCTATCAACACTCCCTTCTTTCCCCCCCCTTCCGGATTTCCTAATTAATAATCTTCCCCACCTGACGATATCTTAAGCGAAGTGGTGATGGAGAAAGTGGTGTAGAAGTAAACAAACACGCCAATGATGAAACCGATAAAAAAAAAGGAACTGCGGTGAAATGAAAAACAAAGACGAAAAATAATCACCCCCGATAAGAATTCCCTTCTTCCGTTTTAAATACATCGATCGATCCCCCCCTCCCCCTGAAGAGGAAGCGCGCTTACTTCCCAAAAGCCCTTTAAATGGTTTCGCAGAGTAATTGAGATTTTAATAATGCGAGCCCCTGCGCCACCCTCCGCCCCCGCCAAAGAAACAATTAACCTCTGCTTCAGAGAGGGGCGATTTTTAATTGGACGCGCGAGGAGTCAACGTTGGACAATGCAACCGACGAGATAAAAAGGCGCCACTCTTTCATCACTAAAGGAACACACATTCTAAACACATGAGAATAAAATACAGAAGGACTCATTTTAAAGTTGGTGTTTAAGTAACTTGGTGATTGAATCGAATTAATGACACCCCACAAGCTGAGAGTAACTCTTCCTTTTCAACGATTGACGAAAAGGGTTCTAGTCTCGAGCCTCACGTTCTCAAATGCCTCATCAGTGCATGAGCGAAGTTAGAAGCCCAGTACAGCCGAAGATACAACTCCCTTACATCAATCTATTGAATAGTTTTCTTAAAGATGTAATCGAAAAAGACAGAAATACTTCTCAATTAGAAAGGAATAATAATAATTATAATAAACATTTCGATTCTTTCGACATTTGAAAGTTCTTCGAGCAAGAATTGGTTTTGAGGAACAGAAAAACTGAATCCCCCCCGACCCTCTTCTTTTAATTAGCTATTTTTCGTATTAAAATCATTATCGTCAATTAAAGTATTTCGTGTGATAGAAAATTGAATTGAAAAATGAGGAACTTAACTTCACTAAGTTTCTTAAATGACACACTAGAGAGCTATACTACACATTTTTTAACAAGCGCACCATAAGCAATGGAAGTCTGTCTCCTATTTGATGCGATCATCACCTCAAACTCCCAAGCATCCGATTGGAAGTGAAGTCATGTGGTGTTGACAACTGCACCAACAATTTGTGCCCAATGCGGTAACTGGTGGAAAAGAGAAATCCGTGTATGAATGAAATTGTCATTAGGGGACATTATCAAGAGAACAGCTGACGGCTTTTATTAAAGAATTGATGATTCTTCGGAATTTCTTAGGAGAGATTTCTCGCTGGTGGATTTGGTCAGGAATGAACGTCTCATCTCTGACGAAATCTTCTCAATTCCAGTAGCGTTTATCTAAAAGGGGTAATTAAGTTAAATCATAACCATTTACTGTTTCATGGATATAAAAAAAATGCTTCTATCTTCACGCATTTATTTATTACATGGGTTTAAAATGAAGTGAAGGAGTTCTCTTCCTACAAAACGGCAGGTATGAAAAGAACTGCAGTCATTCTGATATAACAGAATAAGTAGATGTCAAGAGAATCGAAGAGGCTCATTATCTTAGATCCCCAAAATTTAAAGGACTTTCGTTGTTTCTTCCAAAATTTGTGATAAAACAACCGATGGTTTATTTTCTATGCAGGTTGGTTTGGAGCTGCGAGAAGTCTACTGGCGTAATTCTAAATTGTGCAAGTTTTTGCCTCAAGTCAATTTCCAGTTTATAATCTAATGACATCACTCTGGAGACGCAATGTTTGGTCAGAAACGCATCGTTCAAATTCGGACACCGGCATTCAATACTCTCGAGGACAAAATAAGGTCGAAAACAATCTCTTTTTCAAACATTACTGAAAGTTTATCACAAAGAGATGATATTTTAAAACTATTTATTGTGTCCAATGCGGTTGTCGGGGCTCACGATGTCTGGAAGGCAGAGAGATTGAGAAGATGTTTTGATATTAAAAAAAAACTCTTTTGGTAATTATTTAGAATGTTCGAGCGAGCTTATTTCGCAGAATATTTTATTTTCCTGCAACACTGAAAAATGAAATTTCTGAAAAAGGCATGGCTCCATTTGTGAGAAATAATACTGAATTTGTGGGAATGAATTTCTTTATTGGAATAGAAGTGATTTTTTTAATTTAGATTCTTGATTTATAATTTAATTTCATTCAATTTATTAATTAGTTTGAAAATTTTCGAGTATTGAAATGTTATAAGAATCAAACATCGTTTGCTTATATTTATGATTTATTCTGAAAGTTTTGAAAGAAATTTATAGTTAAATATTACAAATAAATTGAAACAATTTACTGTCAAAAATAGTACATTTTTAATTAAAGTTCGAAAATTTGGAATTTTACAGTAATCATAATGGTGGTACTATCTGAAAACGTCAAAATGTATGATTTATGAATGTTTTACTCTCTATATTTAATATATATAAAATGTACAAAATGAAATAAATAAATATTTTAGTTAGGATGAATTTATAATTCCAAAATATTTAATCATGAATTAATATGTATTTAATATATCGCAACTTAAAAAAAAAGATTTGAAAGAAAAAGTCTACAAAATCGAACTCAGAGCTGAAACGACTGTGGAACAGTACCAAATATACAACGGTTCAGCGACAAACTTTCGAAGAATCCAAATATTAAGAATCAAGTTTAAAATAGAATGAATATGCAATTGACATTTTTCGGATTCCATGGGGTACTAAATAAATTTACTTTTCATTAACTATTGTACAACACAAAATAAAATAAAATAATTTAGGCCAACCAGAATTTTCAATATTTAATTCAAGTTACCCATTTTGAAGAGAAATATTTCCTCATTTGATCAAATGATTCAATTTCATCGAAAGTACAAGAAGTCGAAGTCACACTCATTTGGAGCATTAGTTTAAGAATACCCGCAATGATTCAACAACTATCAAATCAAACAAGTCTCACTTTAAAATTTCTTCAGTACATGACGTAAGTATGAAGTTTTTCCCAATTATTTGCGCCTTTGGTTTTCTTCACACACAAATATTATTACATTAAATCTCTTTAAAAAAAGAAAGCCACGATTCTTCATTTCCTAAAGACTTCTTCACCTCATTTACAGAATCATCTCCACGTATCACGAGGAATAAATAAATCTGTTGGCGGAGGAACAGGTGTCATCGCGAAACATTTACAATATTAATAATGGAGAGAGGGGGGGAGAGAACAGTACTCAAAAGGGAGGAGGGTGGAGCTCAGCGGATTTGTTGAAGCTCGTAATTTCGGTAATGGAAGGATTTCGCGCGCCCCCGGGAGAGAGGGAGACCCGCGAAGCACGCCGGGATTGCGAAAATGGAAGCGGAGGAGAAAAAACGGAATCCGGAGCAGGCGAAGAGTTCCCACGGGGGGCTTACCTCGATAAAAAGACCCCCTTTTTCCGAAAAACTTATAAGAAAGGATGAGAGCAAAAGGCGAGGGCATTTTTTTTAGTGTAAGGTACTAACTTCCCCTTCTTTAATCGGTGAGTAGTGACGGAGCTTAAAAAGGGGAGGTGAATGGATAAAAAAAACAGCGCGCCAATGGCAGATTTCACGTGAACTGCTTTTATCTACTGGTAAAAAAAAGAGGCGCTCGTCCTTTTGATTGGTTAAAACGATTTAGAAATATCGAAAAAGCAGAAAGAAGCAAGTCAAATAAAAGTAATGGTTATAAAGAGTGGTTTTCTTTGGGCTAATCATTTCCGAAGTTAGAATAAAGATCACCGGAAAATAATTCAATAGTTCACTTTTTGAAGCGGAAGCTAAAATAAACGGCGATATATATATGTCAGTCTTCTGTGATTTATTGAATATTTTTTTTTCCACACAAAAAACATTTGATTTTTAATTAATAAAATTGACACACATTTTAGAAAATGATATCGATGATTAAAAATTAATGTTCATGAAAATGTTTTAATATTTGATTTTTATTCTTCCTTGCAGGCTTCCGTAAGAAAACTTGCCATTGGCTTACTTTCCTGTTATTTTGTTAGTTCCTGTTAATTTTTGTTTTTTGTTTAGTTTTATTAACATCGCACTAGAAGCAACACGAGGGCTATTGGCGACGGTCCTCGTAATTTTGAACCACGGTCAAGTGACGAGGACGACACCTGAGCTGGCACTCCCCACTCCTAACATCCAACCACACCATCGGGAGGACTTTGGGCCCCGACAGATGATTTAACGTGCATCAGCCCCGGCTACACGACGGGTCTTTGGCGGCCAAGGATCGAACCAGCGACTGAATGAAAACCGCCGGCCACGAATCCATAACCTTGACCACTAGGCTACCGCAGCCACGGCTTATGTTCTTGAGTATTTTTATGAATAAAATTAAATATCTCCGTAATCGGAAAGTAATAATTCGCAAGTTTTAAAAAAAAAAAAAAAAAAGAAAAGAAAAATCACTATTGAAAATTTTTTCCGAAGCAGAACAAAACTCGCGTAAATAACGAGACGATGCCTTAGAGATGCTATATTTCATCGGAAGTTGGAGTGAGTCTTGCTTGCCGAGGAAAGAAAGCAGTTCCTCCTTTTGAATCATAGATAACGAGAGACTGACACCTTAGCTCCAGATTTACAATCTTTAGAAGGAAATAACCTCATTATTTGACGTAAGTTGACAATGGAAAAGCTCGTGATTTAACTACAAGACTAGCTTCGTTTCAGATTTGCTTTAAACTGTTTTAAAAATTAAATGTCTTTTTGTATGTAGTACCCAAAAAAAATATCAAAATTAATTTTTTAATTAAATTCTGACGGATATGTTTGTCTTTTTTCAATATGGGCAAAAATCAAGTTTGGATTTCCCACTCAATGAAGTTTACAAGAGAATCGATCACTTATCGGAAAAAAATAATGGAAAACTTCCCTTTCGTGGAGGGAGGGGGTTTCCCCTCCGCCAACGTGCGCGTAATGAGGAATGTTCGACAAGAAGGGAGGAGAAATATAAATTGATATTCGATACTGGTCAAGAGTCGTCTGTACGCGCGTGAGGCCGTCCATTGCGGGGAAAATCGATAACTACTTAAATTGGAGGGCGAAGAAAACAATCCGTTTCCTTTCTTTCTCGGTGACACTCGACGAGGACATACGAATAATCAGGGGGAAAAAACTTTATTAATCGAATTCTTTGTTCTATTGAAATACATTTTTAAAAAGAGTATAGAGGAGAGAGACAAAAAAAAAATTTCAACTCTGTTCAATTTCCAAAACCGTTAGGAGTGTATTTTTTAAAAACGAAATTCTACATTTACCTTCATAAATTGATTATAAAATATCATTTCGAAAAGAAAAAAATGGAAATAGTACACTTTACTATAAAGGAAAAGAATAAAATGAAGTGATGAAAGAAATATGTGTTGAACAATCAGACATCGTTTAGGAAAAAAAAAAATCGAATCAAGGAAAGCTTTTTGATGTCAGGCGTTCGATATAGGGGAATCGAAATGAATATTCATTCTTATATCTTGTACAAAAAATGACAACATGTGCATAAGTTTTCTAATCGACAAGAGTTTGGGACAGCAAAGATTATTAAGTACGATGCGTTTTAAATTTTAATCAGATGAAATGTAAAATTCAATAACATCACAGAAGATGTAGAGGTTGCATAGACAAAACCGAGTAATTTTGCAGCCCAAGTAATTCCTTCAATGACGCTCATTTAGTATCTCTACATCTAATAGTTCTTAGAGTTAAAAGGGAATTTCTAAGAATGGTGCTCTACCATACGGTTTTGTATTCAACATTCAAAAAGATTTTAAAATGAGGATGGTGCGTAAATTTAGCTAAATTTTCCCAAGTAAGATTTACGGTAACAAATATTTCGCTTCAGAAAAAGTAATGGACAGAAGAATCTCAAAACCATTTATTTCAGTGAAATTTGTTCCACAGTTGCTTGATACTAAAATATCCTAGAGACATGTGAAAAGGAGTAAAAAAAGAATGTTTGGATTCATTCAAGTTAGATCAAATCCTCGTTTATCAAACTATGAGGACTGTTTGATTAATAAGCAGCGAGATCATCTGGAATAATCATGCACGTCACTCGACGAGCCCTCATACAGTAAATCAAATTATTTATAAAAGGCAACAAACATCATAAAAAATATGCGGCCCTGTGAAGTGATAATGTAATGACAATAATTTATTAATCATTCTCTGTAGGTGACTCCTTCAAAAAACACTTCTAGGCTTAATTTTATTTTATGAAAATATCCACACACAGTACTAAATTGTGTTGTTATGTAATTTAAGAGGACTATTCTTTTCAAGGTGCGATCGATTGCAAAATGATAACTCACGTGAAAATCCGTTGTCGCTGTGCGCAGATGTGTTGAACAGTGTCTCTAGTATACCCGTCGATCGGATCAGGGTGCAATTGTCAATTCTGTGCGAACAGTAAGCACGTAAACATGCCTTGATCAACAGTCTCCCGCTGAGTGGTAAGTGCGGGTTGTCTTTCGATTCCTGTATGCTAAGGGGTGCAATGTAGCCGAAATTCTTCTACGAATTAGTAATGTCTGCGGAAAAACTTCCATGAGGGACAATGCGCTGCAGCCCACTACAGCTGTAACAAAGATGCTCCTATAGCGTTTTCAAAGGGACATTAAATTAAACACCATATAGCCCGGGCATTTGGCTCCCACCAAATTCCAACCTTTTACTCACATGATAAACTGGCTAAGAAAGCAGAAGTTTGGCTCAGATAACGAGCTGCAGAATAGTGTTGAGAACTGGCTAAAAGCACAAGCAACTGCCTTCCTTGATGAGGGTATTGGAGAGTTGACACCACGCTACGACAAATGTCTCAGTCGGAGTGATGACCATGAAGAGAAGTAGCTTGAAGATGTATCAAAATGTTCCTAATAAAGCAGTTTTGATTTTCACAATGGTTTTCATTTTGCGGCCGATCGGATCTTGAAAAGAAAAAAAAACCTCGTACATGAAAAACTTACACAGTTGCATAACATTATGCCACATCTACACAGAGATTCTACCATTGGGTTGATTTCCACTGTGAGTTTCTTCCAGAATCATTTTATACCCGACTCATCACTGAAAATACACATACTTGCTTACAAAAATGAACAACTTTGTCTCCGAGTAGTTGCAGATGCAGCGACAAGGTTTCTCCATCTGAGCTCTGCTGCGCCGTCTGGCAGAGCTTCATGATGATCAAATAGGTGACCAAACTACCTTTGGTGCAAATGGTGCTCAATAAAATCAACTAAATGCTTTCGTAAAAGAACTCATTCGAATTTAAATCAGTCCTTCCCATGATTTTTTCTTGTAAAAATCACTACTCTGAAAGCAAAAATTGTAAATAATAAAACATCCACCCCATTAACAAACTTCTTTCATTTTATTAAAAATAGTGGATTATGCACTTTTAAATGTAAAGAGCAAATATTGTGTCAATATTTTACTTGTAGAGATTTAAAATTCTTGTAAAACGTATGCTCATTACCTTAATCTTGAACGTTAGAATAAAATGAAATGTAAGGGAACAAGATCCCGGCGTTTATTCTTTTCTAACATTTTGAAATCGGCACTTTCGTTTCTAATCTGGATTCTCGTGAGTCCATCGAGGGGTACGAAAACACGCCTCTGTGATTGCTTCTGTTCCGGCAGTTCAAACAGAGGGTGTCATTCCGGAATGAAAGAGCAAACAGGGAGGAGACAAATGAAGGCGACAGTCGTACATCCCATGTAGGCAAACAAAGAGGAGTTCTTTCCAGAAAAAAAATGCACATACCCATGAACGTAACGCGGTCACTTTTATTATTATTTTGCCTTTAATAACTAGAGTCGGTGGTAAAGAAAATCGGCTGATAAATGGGAAAGTTCTTGTAATGACATTTTAATAAAATCTGAAACTCTCCGTTTTTTTAAAACACTTTTTAAAAAAAATCATTTTTAAAGTGCAGAGTTATTAATCATACAGTAAACAGTGTTCTTTCCAACACATTCGGGAAACTATTTAGGAGATTTTTTTAAGGATGAAAAATGCGGATTTCAGCCAACTGACTGATTAAAGATGAACATTTTGATTTCTTTAAAACCCTCTTTCTAGGCAATATTATTAATAACTTTTTCAGTCAGTTTTTTAAAATCGCAGACAGGAAATCGTCAGAAATTTCATTAAAATTCTGGGAGTGGGTTTTTTATCTGGAGACTTTCTTCTAGAATTCATTAAGTTTCGGAATTTGTAAAGTAAATTCAACAAATGACGGCGTAAAATTAATTTCATCGACTGTAAGAGTAAATATTATATTTTCTGAAAACGTAAATGAAATGTCATCTACATTAAGAAGCAAAAGAAGAAGAAAAAAGTGTTCAGGTATGATTTGATTTTTAATTTCCTCTCGTCTCATTGGTTTATTTTGCCGAGACGTCAAGAGAGGATTAGAGTTTCGCGGATGTGAGAAGTCAGCACTTGCGGTGGATACGCGATTCACTAACTAAAAGGAGTGTGAACAAACATTGACCAATCAATTTTGAGTACTTTTCAATGAAAGCCGCGGAAAATTTATTTTTTTCCTTCTAATTTTTGGTGAATTTTTTACGCATTGAATAGTGAATTTGACTAATTTCTAAGCAGTTTCTGCAGTCATTTTTTAAAATGTTTTTCAAGGAGAAGATTGGAAATATTTAAGTTTTTTATGCGTAGCAAAGCTCAGGTAAGGGCCTCCATTTAATTGTGATAAATAAAGCGCTTTATTTTCAAATTTGCATCCTCATCTATTGTTTCATGTTTTAAGTATTTAGCATACAGCTCAGGGAATAACGGTTCTTTAATTCTTAAAAAGTTGTTTTCAGACTCGAAAGAGGAAAATAGAAACTTTGAATTTAAAATTTAAACACTAAGGGGCAATCAACATGCATATGGTTTACGATGTTCTGATCATTAGATTCGCATTCTGCTTCCATCTGTTGAAAGGATCCGAACTTCTAGTTGCTCAGGTTTGAATTCCAAACACTGTCAAAGGGAGAATTGAGCATCAGGTGAGAGGTTCGAGAAAAATATGTCAGTTGGAATAGAAGCTGATATCAAGATCTGGTTGAAAAGTTCTCATTTTTCAGATTTCTCTTTAAAGCAGATCCTCATTTTGTTTGCTTCACATTCGGTTACGCTGCGCTATCTCCAAACAATGTGTAGCACAATTCGTGCTTGATTTAAAAGGGGAAAAAATGAAACACAGAAGCATTTTGTTCACTTTTTCCCGTTAACTTTCCCGACAACCTAATTTCTGCCCCACTCAAAAGTTTGTTATTTTGATGAAATTCTAATCAAGATATTTTCGAATGGTAAAAAAAGTAGACATTTTAAGTGTTGTTTTTACACCGCAGGTATAGGGAGACGACTTGAGTGAAAGCGTAAGCAGAAGTGTATATACGCCATTTTAATCAAACAGACAATTAATTGCTACACAAATATGACAAAAAAATAGAATAATTTCATAAGAATATAGCAACTTCCAATTCTGCAGGCACCTGTTTATTAAATTTTGCTCTACAATAGAAACTAACTTTAAAAAATTGAATTAAAAAAAAAGGTTAGAGTATCGAATTTTTTTTTGTTTTCTTTTACTTTTGAACGGATTAATAATTTTATTTAAATACTTAATTTTTTTTTCATTTGAATTTTTCTCTCATTTTTACAATAAACTACTCGTCTTTCCTCACGAGTCACAATCATGCAATCGAAACTAATTACATGCAAACTCATGTATATCATAGTCAATCCTTTCTTAAGATACCTGCAACCCACTTCAGGCTTTTCACACTGACTGAATATTCTAAACACTCTGATAAGTAACTTCTTGCGAATCATCGCTAGCGCAAATCCAATACCATATTTTTAGCATTTATTATTGGAATGAGTACTGAAAAAATTGTCACTTTTGTACCGCCACGAAACATCAGATGACAAAAGAAATACATCCCCTCAAGATGCCGAAAACTTCACCAAGGTACACATTTGTTAAGCAATGCGAACACGATACAGCATTCGTATATATTTTCCCTTTATCACCTCACCATTCTTCTATTTTACAGAAAACACAGCATCGCATCTTTTCGGCGGAAAGCCAGAGATGGCAGAAGGATGGCCTGTCACGAATCGAATCAAAGTGTCGAAGGAATAAGAAATCTTAATAAGGGATGGGCGATGATATTTCAAGCGTCCCCTAATCTGTCCGACTCTAGAGAAATCACTCGCCGCAGCAGTTATTCCCTTTTGAGACAGTTAAAAAAAAGGGGGGGGGTAGAGAGCTTTGGATCCATGACATGTTTCTGAAAAGCGCCGCAGGATAAAAAATTTATTTATTCCATTTCATGCATGGCAACGTCTTTTTGTCATAAAACATTCAGATAAGTAGGTTGACAGGACTTCGATTTTCGCCATTTTGTCTTTCGGGGGAAAACACGAAAAGCGTTACTAAGGGGGACTCTGTTTTTGTTTACAGGCGCAATCGGATATTCTGCTTTCAATCGATCTCCCACTTTTTGCGAGGGTTGATACAATAGTAATGGATTTCACCGCTCTCGTGATGTTGTGCTTCGGATATAATTATGTCGTAGAACTTGGATAAATAATAATTACACCGATTCTAATATCGCGTATCAATATATACTTTACCGCCAACTACACTATTCTTTTCTCTTAAAATTAAGAAAAATACGAAGCACATATTTTTTGTTTTGGATTTCGTACCCGACTCATGACAACCGGAATACTTAATTTTTAGAAAAATTTTAAGAACGAAGCAATTTTCGAGGAATAACAATATAAATACAAGGAATCTCCTTTTATATTGTTATCGCTCGAAAATTGCTTTTATTCAAGTAGGAAAGATTAATAATTCAGCGACAACAATCTCGAAGCTTAGATAGAGGGGAAAATATTTTCAACTTTCTATATCAGTATTCCAAACAAACGCAATTTAGAAATGCTTAACTGCGAAGACAGAAAATATAATAATAATGTGATAATAACCATAAATATAATAACCATAACAGAAAATATAACAATGACATTTGAACATGCAATAATTGTTCAAAGAATAAAGTAAACAAAAAGTAATACTAATAGAAATAGGATAAAAAGAAGATTTTTTCGTGAATTTCCTCTGGAATATGTTTACACAAAATATAACATTTCTAGAATTGAATGTCAACATCACCATAATAAAATTGAAGAACAAAACGGGAGAGATGATAATATCTGTTTTGTGTTAATAATAATACACGAAAGGTCAGATATAATATATTGTGGGTAATATTAAAAATTTAACATTTTTCCCTCTTATCTAATTAAAAAATTCTTTTTGGCTATATTAAATATTAAGTTTTATTTGCCCTTTATCTTACGTAAGTTAATACAGAAGAGGAAAATAATTCAAAACTGAGCGCGAATGTCGATCGCGATGAAAAGTAAAAATTTTTAAAGGGACCCGAATTTACAAAAGTTATAAAGTTTACTTGTTAGAAATATTATAAAAGTACGTAAAAGTACACGAAAATTTATACATATGAACAATTTATAGCACATACATGGAAGATCAGGGAGTAGGCGAAAGAAATATTACTATAAAGTACTTAATTACGACAACAGCGGCATTCTGAAAGCTAAAAAAAATGGCAGAAATAACAGCATGCTAAATAAGATTACTCTTAAAGAATATTTAAATAAGAAATAGGATTGAAGTTTTTTTGCATAATTAAATGCAAGAATCTAATAGCTCAGACAACTACTATATATGGCACTTCATGTAAAATCCGGGTGCGGGGGACATGTACATTTTTTAATTGCATATATATAAATAGTTACAACTGTGAGAAGCGGGTTTAGCGAAAACAAAATACGTCCATTTGTACAAACACACGAATTTAATATATATAATAATAATAAAAATAAAATTTAAAATATATATATATATATATATAAAAGTAAGTCGAAAGGTTTGTTTTCCTTTCTTTCAAAGCAATAATTGAAGTTTGGCGGAATGATAGATTTAAAATTATACTATTGAAATTTACACTTAAGAGCAGCGCTTGCGTCGTTTTAGCACTCGTGCGCGATCGAAAAAGTAAATAAAATGAAAACAACCCCACAGAAGCGAAAAGAACAACTGCTTTTAAGTGCCACGAAGTTCCACTCCAAAAAGGACAAGAATCGAAGAACAAAAATTCTCGGCCTCGCATTCGAGAGAACTTGACGGGGGGGGGGGGGAATTCCAGGAGAGTTTTCTGATACCAATCTCAAAGCCATTACAGATAATTAATTAATAATCGCTGAAATGGACTTCATTTCAATAATAGTGGGCTGCAAAAAGAGTTTCAGACTCCAATTATGATTCGGTTATTTGTTTAATTAATTCAGATGCGCGGTTTTTTCCCCCGCATTTCCGTAGTTTATCTGCCAGTGGAGGAGGAAGGCTCTTCCCACTGGAGCACGCGCGAGCTATAAAGATGGGGAGGAGGAAATCTTACATTCTCTATTTACTGTTGTTTTATTTCGGCACGAGTGTGTGTGTGGGGGGGGGTGTCACTTGTAGAAAATAATCGTTACTTGTAATTGGATTAAAATAGCAGCGGTCGCCCTGAGTGGGCTTGTTTGTGAGAGTGCGGAACTGGTGTTTTGTTACGTAGTTTAATAATTATTGTAATTTTATTACATTATATTCTTTTTAGAAAATTATTTTCTATAAAAAATTCCTTTTATAAAAATTGTAACAATTTAAGGGATTTAAATTATTTATAAGATACTTATTTTTTCCAGTGAAATAGTTAGCGAAAACGGAAATAAATACATGCAAAGCGAACTGAGCTAATGTTTTCGTATTATAATAATATAATTTTAAAATATTTGTAGGAATGATATACATTACTAGCCACTCAAAATGTAACGCTACGAAGGTTTATTAGTTTTATTAACGTCGCATTAGAAGCAACACAAGGGCTACTGGCGACGGACCACGTAATTTTGAACTTCAGTCAAATGACGAGGACGACACCTGAGATGGCACTTCCTAATTTCCAAACCACCCCGAAGGGAGGATATATTTAACGTGCATCAGTTCCAGCTACACGGCGAGTTTTTAGTGGCATCAAAACTCGAACCCATGTCTCGACGAAAACCGCCGGCTGGGAGTCCTCGATCATGAGCACTAGGATCTCGCGGCCACAACACCACGAATGAAATATCTAAATGGCGTGAAATTTTACAGCCCGCATACCGCGATGGGATATGACAAATGATTAGTTTTAGAGCATCATGGGCGGCTGAAGCCATCAATAAGCACTGCATAAAGGAAAAACGTAATGTTGTTTTGAACTATTGGAAATGCTTTTTAGAGCGGTTGCTTTATGTATGCATCTTCAGTTAGCTTCAAACGTCATTCGAACTTGTCCCTGAGTTCAAATCAGGAATAATTGTTATCTAAAGAGAATATGCGTTATCCTACAGAGAAATTAGTGGGTGTGTTGGTTAATCTTAATAGATGGACGTAAGAGAATGATTACCGACTGTATCCACCTCGTCATATCACAACACGTGACGACAATCATATTATGCGCATGGCAGTGACGGGCATTCTACACATCAGGTGTCACATTACAACAAATAGTGTGCTGCACATGTACAATTCGACTTTTCTTTTGCAACACAGTGGAATGTCAACAAGGCGTTCATTGCTGCGAATACCTTCAATCAAAATACCTTCGAATACCTTCGTATCAAAACCACAGACGTTCGTTTCAATGATGTAGTGAACAGCGAAAACTGCACTCCGCTGTTGTTTCAAACAATTCACGCTTTTGTCTCCAACATCACGATTGTATGATTAGAATGTTGAAGAGAAGTTGCTTTACAGATCACCATTATGTTCTACATCCGATATTATGGTTCGGTGAGGTACTGAATTCCACTCCTGCACCCCCTAGTACACATGGCCTGTACAATATCAAGCCAGGTGAGATTTTGGAAAATGCTGCCTTCCCTTACCTTCAGATCTTGCCTGCTGCCACATTCCAACAGGGACCAGACGTGGTATGCTATGTTCAAGGCTTTTTTTTTTCGACTACTAGATTGCATTGCTGCTTTGACTAACCGATTTTCCCGGTCTATCGCCTATAGAAAGCATTTGGTCGATGATTGGAGAACTATTGACTGGATATTGCCACTCACTGCTACACCAGATGAACTTAGAAACACGTAAAAGTTCCCTAGGCTGCAGTAGCCCAAAAGATACATTCAATGCCGAATGTATAGCAGCGATTATTGACAGCCGTGAAGGCAATTCTCAATACCAATTTCATTTTTCTCTCACCTCTTAGAAGGCTGCATTTCCAATCCCTTCATTTTTACTGTGATCTCTCTAATAATTTGGCTTCAATATCTTTTAATATCTTTTGTCTATCAAGGTGTTACCTTTTGGATGGTCGGTGGTGTATGTATTTTGCCGTTACAAGGGCAGCTTGTATTCCCTTTTTCATTAATTTTTTTTTTTGAAAATTGGGATAATTAAGTGATTTATTATTGATCTCTAAAGAATATTGGACATTCAGCAGCAGTTGAATTACAGCTAAAGAAGAGAGTGCGGATTTTTTTTTTTACCGCGAGATTTCTCTTTATCTTTAATTATGGCAATGAGATCCATGTCCTTCTTTGCGTTATTTTATAACGAGTGATAGGAATGAGTAACGAGACATGTGTTATGGGAATGACTTCTTTAAAATCTGCAGCAGAGATATAACTATATCATTTATAATTTTTCTCATAAAAATATTTCTAGTCTTAATAGAGTTAAATTGAGATCGAAATTATTTTTAAAAATAAACAAATAAATAAAAATAAAAAAATGCATTTTTTTTATTAAAAAAGGCAAAATAGCATAGATAATAATTTCAGTCGAACGAACTTTCAGCCGTTTATTCATTAGGGCGTCGCGTCCGACATAAATATCCATTAATGGCTTAATAACGTAAGAGGGGAGACGGGGAGAAAGAGGTAATTTCCTCTCTCGAGAGTAATTATGCACGGATAAAAACCACAAGGAGATGCAACGTGCTCAAAAAGTTAACCGCACGCTCCTTATCTGTGACATCGATTCCTGAACTTTAATCCAGAGGGCGGGAAAAAAATACCTAAACAGACGAAATAAAGCTGAAAAAAAGGAGGGGGGAGCCCATTCCCGAAAGCAAAATAATGATTGTGAAGAGCAACTCGCGTCCGATAACGGTTCCTCTTGCGGGGAAAAAAACTTATCACCGAAAAGTGAAGAGAGAGATTAAAAAAAGCCCTCTCATTACCTCATTAGGAGACGGAGTTTTGAGTGACACTCTGAAGCCTCCTCTCGCGAACAAAGGCTTTTGTCTTTTGGCAGAACAATGGGAAAAAGGGAAGATGAGGGGAAAAAAATCAGCCAAAGGTTAATAAAATATCGCCGTTAAAAAATCAATTACCGATCAAAGGGAGAGAAGAAATTAATGAAGTCGGGTGCAATCAATAAGCCAGTGTGGAGGGATGCTCCGTTTGATAAAACGATTGTTAATAGGCGTGGAAAAAAAGGTGCGAAAACAAAAGATGGTTTATTTTTCCCTGGTGAGGAGATTTAACTATGAGCGATTATCAGGTGCCACACGAGATCTTGATTTCCCGCGCCCAGGACCATTCATTTTGGAGATCGAGTAGCAACTTTGTACTTTAAAAGAAAGCTTTACCTCGTTCGATTTCGGACTTTATGCAATGTTTGCTTTCACAGGGTCGGTAAACGAATCAACTCAATGACAGTATTGCAGTTATTCACAAAATAAATTATTTCTTTGAAAATTTAATCCTATCTCTTCCATCGTACTAAAATAATATCGAACACATTTCAAGCAATGGAAAGAGTCGCAAAAAGAAGTACATTGGGTGAGCTCGAAGTGCTTTCTAGTGAGGATCATCTAATTGGAATATGATTTTGGTTACGAAAGATTCTTAGAAGTTTCGAAAAAAAAATATCTTATGTAGAAAAGATGCAAAATACTTCAACATTTTTACTCTACTGTTGACTTACCACGGAATTACTTTTTATACATCGTCATTTGGTATTTAAATTTTTAATGTAATTCTTAGAAACCGTTTTTTCACCAACACTTATTAGAAAAATTAAAAGATAATGTTGCGAAGAAACATCTTTGTTTAAAAGTTTCATTTGGCCCCCCCCCCCTTTGAAAAAAGGAGTGTCTATCCAATATGCAAGACAAATATAAATTTTCAGTTGGCAAGGGTGGTCCAACATTTTAAGAATTGATAAAATAACTAAAGAGGACCAATTTCAAGTAAACAAAATATCTCGGTACCTCCTCTTCCTTCGAGAGAATCCATTACTGCGAAATCATCATAAAGCATTCTTCATGGAAAAAAAAATATCTTAAAAGTTATAATTAACTGCGAGAAACATTACGAGATTCATCAGATATAACCAATTTAGATTTATAATGCTACTTAATTAAAGGATTCAGACATGGTTGCGCATCCCAATCAAGACCTAAAAACAATCACGCCAATGTTAAAAAGTGAAAACGTCAATTGGGTTGAGAACCCACAAACTGACACAACAAGTATTGTCTCTATCGTAACTATTGGTTTGTACATGCAGATGCATAAAAACCAGCCGGTACTTCAATATTTTCGCATCCACGTAGGCGAAGTTTGGTGACTTTTTCGTAGGAAAAGTATAATACAAAGTAAAAATTAGTTGACATGTTTTTTACATTCCTATTTTAAGTTTTAAATACTTTTTAGTAAACTATTTCAAAATTTTAGATATTTGAGTAAAATTCGTCAATCATGAAGGTTGGTACAATTTCTTGTTAATTATGAGAATTGGCGCAATTATATTGATCCTTTTTGGCGGCCAAAAATTCCTTATTTTGTCTACCTCCACAGTCTTTTGGTTTTCCTGAGGATCAACAAAGTTTGATTGATTAAGAAACGTTCGGGTTTTGCTCTTCAGTTTTGTAAGCATTCCATGAGCCCGCAAAAATTTCGAATTCTTCTCTTTTATAAGGGAAAATTGTCATTCTACTAGCAATTATAACAAAGGAGCACTTCCTGTTAATTCTTCCAAACAACCATTGACCCGTGAGTTCTGATTTTATTTTATTATTAAAGATTAACAATGAGATATCTGAAATGTAGATATAATGTCTTGATTAAAGGTTGTGCATGTTCACCTCTCTTAGCTCATTTCTGTTGTCCATCATTGTCTCGTTATACAAATTTAATTGTTCCCTTTCCCATTCAACAGTAGATGAACAACTGCAAATAAATCAGAGTAAGGACCGAAAATGGAATGTTCACAAATCACGTTCCTTTCTTGCAATTTCCTTGCCGTAATCTTAACACCATCGTTTGTCTGTTTTCTAGGAGAATGATGTCCCAGCGTTGACATAATTTTTTGATGTCTAAGATTTGAAAATACTCTACTGCGTTTTGGTCTGTAGAAGTAGGTCTCAAATATATATTCATTTTTTCCACACTATGTAATCAAAAAGCAAATTGCAAATGACGGTAACAAATAAGCTCCAATAGCGTTTCTATTTAAAGCAATATTAGTTAAAGTTACATAAAACAATGTGATGGGCGAGGCATAGTTATTGCTAAAAGAAATGAACAGCAAATTGAGCACCGCGTTTGATTTCCCACTTTCAATTATCTGTAAGATATTGTATCTTTACACAATATTTTTTCGGTTTGGAGAAGATGGTCGACTGAATGTTACAAAAGTACTCAAGCCTTTCGGGTAGAAATTTCAAGCTACGATTATATAGGTTTAAGAATATATTTTTTAACAAACCTCTTTTTTCTTCTTAATCTTGGTGGCATACAAACTTAGCCCAATAAGGTTCAAGACGGTGTGTTTCCTCTGTGTTTTTTTATATCTCCATTTTTCTGACTTTTACATTTTATCGCTCTGTTGTATGTGGACGACAGTTTTCAGATTTATGATATATTAAGCATGATTGCCAGTTTCATATTTGAAGCCAACAATTTCTTCCTTTTCCCACACCTATCAACAGTCAAAATAGATTACACTCATCTGACTGAAATGTTTTTTTCCTTAGTCTTGATGCATTCTAGTCAGGAATTAAGAGCGATTCCCTGCATATTCTGTTGGCATCAAAATGCACCAGAGCCTTTTTTCGCTTTGAAAAAAGACTCTGGTAGACTTTCACGAGTTTTAACAACTACATTTTCTACACTCATATTTTCCTTCCAATACTTAACTGGAGCATAGATTTCTCTGTCATTTTTTTAGTCAATAACTGTTTTGTCTGGTATTTCGAACTCTTCAAACATTATTTTAGGTTCCTTATGCCTTTATACTAGTAGTATATGTATTCCTACGAATCCCTATGTTACTTAATCAATGGAATGAATATATATATATATATATATATATATATTATGTAGGTATTCGGATGTAGTTGTGATCATATATTGCATAAAAAAAACGCGAAAGTAATACACAAAATATTAATACTTTTTTTTGTATATTCTTTAATAGAAAATAAACATTTATATTAAGTAAATGAAAGATTTTCAAAAATAAGTAATATTCAAACATTTTCATGCATTTAAAATGAAACATTTTCGGGAGATCCAATGACATCATCGCTTAAACAGATCAAAACATCTAAATCAGAGAGAAGAAAATATAACGTATGATTCTCTTATATATATATATATATATATCCTACACACCTTGATTCATCCTGCTTCCACATTTTTGTACGATAATAACTACCGAAATGTTTAGTTCGTTCTATAAACGAGAACTCCCTAATCTGACCAGAAACAGCAAAGTGCATCCTCAATTAATTACTTTCCGAAAGACACACTATTGGTTTTTTTTCAATAAATTAAAATTCCCTTTCAAATGTTACCATATACAAATTAAGATAAAACAAGTTATCCGAAAGCTTCCTCGAAAGAAGGAAGGACAGTAGAGAGTCTGGTGGGAAAAAAAGGTCTCCCAGAGCATAACTTCGGCTTATCAGGCACTAAACTACTTATTTGAATGTCTGTCGCAGAAGGTCAAGACATGCCTGTTCTTAAAATGTATGAACATATTTTACTTCCTTCTAATGTATGAACATATTTTATCCCCTTCTAATGCATGAACATATTTTGTGTTTTTCTATATCCTTCCCAAATTATTGTTACATTCCCCTTTCGCTCAGTTACGTGTGGAAAAATCACTTGAGATTTCCATTATGATAATTAGATGGTTCTAATTTTAGGCGGGTAGTCAAAGGGCCTGACTGAAAGACATTTATTTTACAAAAAAAAACTGGAGACACTTTTATTCTGCGGGGCGACGCTCGTCCTGTATGTATTGGCATCGTGTATAGGGGCTAAGTCTATCAGGACTAACGCTGGATTGACATTGTATGGAGAATGCATCTTTCCCATAGTCTGAAAGGCATCAAAATGATGAAGCGGATCTGAAAACCAAGACCCAGTTGGTGCGGCTAACGGATAAAGCAGTGATATAAGGAAGAATAAAAGTACTCTAAACCGTGACTTTTTCTCCCAACGGCAACGTATTACAATTGGTTACAGTTATTCCTTTTTGATAAGCTACATACTTTAAGCAACGTCACGACCGGGCTGAAAAATAGATTACTGCCAACGTAGTTATTCATTTTGCACCGCTGTCAGGTGATCAAACTATTCTCCACATCATGTCAAAAAAGAATTTTTAAATCCTTTTAGACTGATCCTTTCACACAACGGTGTTCGGATGAAACAAGACGCCAATCACAGGTCCATTATCAACAAAGCGTTGACGCCAACAAGAAAAGAGAAGTCTTTTAAAGTTCATGACCGAAGCCAACAAGTGACAATCATAAGCGTATTGTACCGATACACTAAAACGAAGGTACTGCGTGCATATTTTTAATGAGTGCTCGGATGCCCTTATTAGCCGTCCACTCGGCAAAACATTCTATCAGCAGACTTCGCAGATTCCTCGAGTGAGGGTTCATTAGCACGAATTCCCGTTTTAATTGGAGAAGAAGAGGAACGTGGTTAAGTGGGGGCGCTATTCTAATGATCGGCTTCTTTGGGTCGTTTTCAAAAAGTGCCCGAGGCGGGTGTCGAACAAGGGTCCTCATCCAGAGGTGTTTCGTGTCGAGGACCAAACTTGAGGATTCGATAACGCCCGGACTCGTCTCTAAACTAGGATTGCGTCAAGTACTGGCACCTGCACTTTAAAGATGAAGGAATCAAGCTTACACAGCCACACACTCCGCTTACGTAGAAGAAACTACCTCCGTCAAAAAGAGTACTTATTAAAGGTATAGTAGAAGTAAAAAATACTTAAACTTTTTGAAAAAAAGCACGTAAGCTATTTTTTATATAGTTTCCACTGGTATTGCTACAACGGTCAATGCATTTGAAATAGCTGTTTAGTGTAGTCAAATAAAATTCCTAGATTTCATTCGTAAAAAATTAATCACAGCTTTATTTAGAGATAAGAATAGACACGAGAGACCTTTTGTGCCTCGCATACTATAGGCCTTTAATCGAATATTTTTACAACCTGTGTGTAGTTATGTTTGAGACCACATTTTCCTTCCTTTCAAACTGTATTTCATTCACTTAAACTCAATCGATTGAAGACATTACAAACATTTCTCTCAGCGCAAAAATAGAATGTACACTACGAGTGGAAATTCATCGAAGAATCCTCAGCAGGCATCCCACATGCCAATAAATCTGCGAATGGCGTTACCATCGGTTTCGTCGATTGTAGAAAATGCATGCTGACTTTACAGGCGTCTTATAACAGCGCTGAAACTAATAACATGATAAGATGGCACGTAAAGAGCAGATGGAAGGCACGTATTGCGCACGCTCAAAAACCTATCCTTGAAGTTTACACTAGCTATGTATGTCTCATAAAGCGTATAAACAGAGGAAATTTTCACAGCGGTGAGCAGATAAGTGTTCAAACGTGTCTTTTAAAACGTCAAACTTTTTTTCTCCAGCGTCGACCCATCTCGAAGAGTACATTAAATATTTCTCCCTCACACAACAAAAAGAATTATATTCTATTAAAAAGCAACATTTTTTTATCTTTGTAAATCCTTTTTTTTATGTAATGAACAGTTTACTTCAATTATAAACATCCATATTAAGAGAGAAAGAGAGAGATACATTTTATGAATACTTCTGGATGTAACGTGAAAACGGTCAGCGATGATCATTCAGTTGCTTGCGATGCTTCATCAAACGAACATGAATAAGCAAAATTCAAGTGTTGGGAGTATTTATAAATATTTAAGCAACATACAAATCTGAAGGAACTCGGAGTACATAGAAGATTTTTAAAACAAATTCAATGGTTATTTTTCAAAACAAAAACTGTAAGACAAAAACATGGAAATATACGCGATCCATTTCCTTAAGTGATATATCTCCAAATCTACGCTCTGCGCTTCAAAGTGAAAAACAATTTGTGTAGCGCATAATCATATTTTATGACAGCAAAGAACACTTCATTTCCCGCACCACGTCTCAAAAGACGGTCGCAGTTTAACATTTTTTTTTTAATTCGGTAAAGTTTCAGGAACGAGATGTGGCAGCACATTCATCACGCGGTTTAAACAAACAGCGGAAGTGAACTGAAAGGAGCAGCTCTTCAAATTCCTTTTTGTGCAGGAAACAATGGCAGCGGAGCTCGGAACAGAGTTATTTACCGAGAGATGAATATTTATACAACTCTGTATTTGCGCAATTTTATTACGTTTCGCTCCATGGCAACGCCCCCCTCTGTTGCGAATATAATTAATTCGCTAACAGCTAAGTAGGAATTGCTTAGTTCTGGCGCGCTTTGTTTTCCCGCGACATTTGAGCAAGATGGCGGGCAATCACGCGAGTGAAAGATGCGTTCAGTGTTTGTTCTACACAATTGCAATCACGCGATAAAATTTTATAACCTATAATAAATGAGCTATTTATACAGAAATGTTTAACTGAAACACAGACGCGTAACTCAGTTGAAAATGTCTATGCTTTCATTAAGTGTCCTGCCCAATGAGCTTTTGAGAGAACGGGTGGAGGATATGTAAATAAGAGTTAAGAGAAGGTCATCGCTCACAATAAAAGCATAATGATCAGTTTTAAATCCAAATCATTCCCTTAACATTATTTTAGATTGTGATGCGAGAATCGAGGAAGAGAGACCATTTTAGAAGAAATCACATCTTGGACCTTGCACACATATGCAGATTTGGAACTCCATTCCAATTTCTGAAATAAGTATTAATGGAAGGAATAGTAAGAAATTTATAAAAAATTAAATTTTAAATAGCGTATTAAAATAACTGGTAACAAAACTATCTGCTTAACACAAATTTTTATGTCGCTTTTTTCCGATTTTAAACTTCAGAGAGGAATTTTTTCTTCCCCGAATAATTTTTACCCAAAACTATTTTTATCAGATGCATATGTTTTAAATCTGGATAGAATTAAACTCGTTTATCGATCCAAAAAAATGTTCACTTTCAATGAGATAATATCAATAAAAGGTTGCTAGGATAGGAATAGTTTGGTTTTCAAAAGTTGAAATTCAGAAAGTATCCTGGCAGTAAGAAAAAAAAATCGGTAAACAAAAAGGAGATCTTTGTAACCCACAGATGGCTCTTAAGGGTGGTTCTGTCCATCTGAATAAAAATCACGACCCAAGAGAGGATCTGCGGTGAGACGTGACCAGACTGCGACACACGGGTCAACGGCTCCATTTCACTACAAGTGGCTCTCGACTGAGAAGAGGGACGAAAGGAGAGCAAGAAACACGGCCGCGGTAAAATTCAAAGCAGTGAAAGTAAAATGCAAAAGGGCCACTGCTGATAAAAACATTAAAAAACACATCTATCAAGGACTTAACACAGATTTTTTTTTGTTTTGTTCTCAGAAACCTGGTAGAAAAGCATCCATCAGTATTTAAAGTCAAAAGATTCATATATATATATTAATGCTGAAATAACTTAAAAATGTGAATTAGTAATAGGCTGTCACACTTTAATTAAAATCTCAATATATGAAAAGAAATTCTGATTCTTTTTCTTCCGAGAAAACAGTTTTAAATATTTTCAACATTCAACATTTCCAAAAAGATTTGCGTTCTCGGTAATATTTCTGCATCAAATTACGATGAAGATAAATCGATTATTTATTTATTGCGAATTGCAATTCTCCGTCAGGGAAAATTTGCATTATTATGTGCATATTTATGCTTATTTGTGTACAATTTTGTTTTCAGTAAATCATTTCACTATACTCGTACGCATTTAAGTGGCAGTCAGCAACTTGATACATTTTCTGAATTTTGTGTACAGATCTCGCAAAAAAAAAAAAAAAAAAAAAAAAAAAACAATATTTGAACAATATATTATGTTCCTAATACTGGAAAACGAAGAGAAAAATAAGCTCTTCCCTGTCTCTGTAACAAACCAGAAGCATTTCCCAGAAACGGGAGAAAGTACACTTCCAGGAAATACATAGAAAATGTCACTTAGACGAGGACGTTAAACAAAAAGGCGTAACGCTTTTTTCCCCTTCAGTTTCGTTGTTTTCGACGAAGCGCTTTTGCGAAAGTGGCAACGCAAACAGTCGTTTCGAACATAAAATAAAAGGGCGAAAACGAAGAGGATTTGAACGAGGAAGTACAATTCTCCGAGAAAAACACGCTCGTAAATTCTCCTCTCCAAGCTTTTTTTTGTTCGAAATAAAAATGTTTTCTTTAAGTTGTTCCAATTTGCACCCGCCTCTTTTGGACTTCTTTGGAAGAAAAACAAATTTGATGGTGTTTTATAAAAGACAACACACGCCGGCATACATGCTCACACATAAGCTACGCTTTAAACGTACAACTGAAAAAGCACGCTTTCATTTCAAATGTTTTTCCTCGGATTTGAGACTGAGTTGGCATTTCAAGTTAAAAAACATTTCAATGACTATGCATTTATTGCTTCAACATATGCATTTTTGAGAAAGTTTAAAACGGTGTATTAAAATATTTTTTTTTTGAATGTGGACAATAACATATTACATGACCATTCATACTATGAAGAGAAATAAAAGAATTGGATCTCTTAATGTCATGTAACCGAAAATAAGATTCCTTCAATAGCGCAGCGAGGGGAAACCGTATTTCATCTCAATGATTTGCTCAATTATTTAAGAAATTGCGAATATAACATGAAGTACATTCAGGTTGAAGCAGAAGCGTAGTTTTCATCGCATTAACATCTAAAAGCTTAGTCAAGTTTCTTACCTTGTTGTGCAACAATTTTATTGGAATTTTAGAAAAAGGCGAAATAATCAATCACAGAACTTACCTGAAAAAAAATTAAAATTGAATCAAAACTAAGTTTTTTTTAATAATAAAAATACATACTGTTAAATAAGGAATAATACATAATAAACATTTAATAACAAGATTCATTTTGTAACTTTGTTGGGAAATTAAAAAATATTCAAAATAACAGCGAATCTTGGACTAGAATTTCTTGATGTACTTAAAAATAGAAAAGGAGCATTCGATAAGGTAATAAAAATACACAAATTAAAAAAAAATGATTTTACTTGACATTCTGAAATTTGCATTAATGAAATTTCACGATTCTTAAGAGAAATATCAAAAAATTAAAATATTCCTTTATTAACCCATAAACGAGTTTTGAACAATTATTCCAAGCATATATAATAGGAATTGTTTCTAACTTTAAAGATAGTAATGAAGCAATCTGAGTTACACTTTTTCTTATGTCACATTTAGAAATGTCTATTTTTCATTTAAAATGTAGCATCATTAGAATG
>BMAW01121092.1:932924-946738 GCA_019974015.1 Nephila pilipes | reverse complement strand
TTGCGTTCTCGGTAATATTTCTGCATCAAATTACGATGAAGATAAATCGATTATTTATTTATTGCGAATTGCAATTCTCCGTCAGGGAAAATTTGCATTATTATGTGCATATTTATGCTTATTTGTGTACAATTTTGTTTTCAGTAAATCATTTCACTATACTCGTACGCATTTAAGTGGCAGTCAGCAACTTGATACATTTTCTGAATTTTGTGTACAGATCTCGCAAAAAAAAAAAAAAAAAAAAAAAAAAAACAATATTTGAACAATATATTATGTTCCTAATACTGGAAAACGAAGAGAAAAATAAGCTCTTCCCTGTCTCTGTAACAAACCAGAAGCATTTCCCAGAAACGGGAGAAAGTACACTTCCAGGAAATACATAGAAAATGTCACTTAGACGAGGACGTTAAACAAAAAGGCGTAACGCTTTTTTCCCCTTCAGTTTCGTTGTTTTCGACGAAGCGCTTTTGCGAAAGTGGCAACGCAAACAGTCGTTTCGAACATAAAATAAAAGGGCGAAAACGAAGAAGATTTGAACGAGGAAGTACAATTCTCCGAGAAAAACACGCTCGTAAATTCTCCTCTCCAAGCTTTTTTTTGTTCGAAATAAAAATGTTTTCTTTAAGTTGTTCCAATTTGCACCCGCCTCTTTTGGACTTCTTTGGAAGAAAAACAAATTTGATGGTGTTTTATAAAAGACAACACACGCCGGCATACATGCTCACACATAAGCTACGCTTTAAACGTACAACTGAAAAAGCACGCTTTCATTTCAAATGTTTTTCCTCGGATTTGAGACTGAGTTGGCATTTCAAGTTAAAAAACATTTCAATGACTATGCATTTATTGCTTCAACATATGCATTTTTGAGAAAGTTTAAAACGGTGCATTAAAATATTTTTTTTTTTGAATGTGGACAATAACATATTACATGACCAGTCATACTATGAAGAGAAATAAAAGAATTGGATCTCTTAATGTCATGTAACCGAAAATAAGATTCCTTCAATAGCGCAGCGAGGGGAAACCGTATTTCATCTCAATGATTTGCTCAATTATTTAAGAAATTGCGAATATAACATGAAGTACATTCAGGTTGAAGCAGAAGCGTAGTTTTCATCGCATTAACATCTAAAAGCTTAGTCAAGTTTCTTACCTTGTTGTGCAACAATTTTATTGGAATTTTAGAAAAAGGCGAAATAATCAATCACAGAACTTACCTGAAAAAAAAATTAAAATTGAATCAAAACTAAGTTTTTTTAATAATAAAAATACATACTGTTAAATAAGGAATAATACATAATAAACATTTAATAACAAGATTTATTTTGTAACTTTGTTGGGAAATTAAAAAATATTCAAAATAACAGCGAATCTTGGACTAGAATTTCTTGATGTACTTAAAAATAGAAAAGGAGCATTCGATAAGGTAATAAAAATACACAAATTAAAAAAAAAAAATGATTTTACTTGACATTCTGAAATTTGCATTAATGAAATTTCACGATTCTTAAGAGAAATATCAAAAAATTAAAATATTCCTTTATTAACCCATAAACGAGTTTTGAACAATTATTCCAAGCATATATAATAGGAATTGTTTCTAACTTTAAAGATAGTAATGAAGCAATCTGAGTTACACTTTTTCTTATGTCACATTTAGAAATGTCTATTTTTCATTTAAAATGTAGCATCATTAGAATGGGATTTGTAAGCCAAAATTTAGTTTGGATTTCTCTTCTTCTTCGGGATATAATTTCTTGTTCTTGATAATATTTCAACAACTTTTAAGGTCGAAAATAAAAGCTTCAAGCCCATTCACGCAAGATATATTTTAGAATATTTTTAGACGAACATAAAACGAAAATTAGATCACATAATGAAAACATAAGCCAGGTCTTAAAATGACTTCAAAAACACTTTGTACATAATTTGCAAACAATAAAAAAATAATTACAGGTTTAAATTTTTAAGAATGAAAACCATTATATATATATATATATATATATATATATATATATATATATATATATATCGCATAAATTACTGATAAAATATGTAATTTTAGAAAAAAAAAAATTATTAAAAGTTGTTTGTAATGCAGGAAATGGTTACTTTGGTAATAAGGCAAGTGGTCCATTTATTTCGGGCTGCTGCATAAAAAGAGATAAAATGTTTGGGGTACGAGAAAACAGTGTTTCGCGCATAATTTTAAGTTAA
Organism: Nephila pilipes; assembly: GCA_019974015.1. Lineage (NCBI taxonomy): Eukaryota > Metazoa > Arthropoda > Arachnida > Araneae > Nephilidae > Nephila > Nephila pilipes. The sequence continues at coordinate 944,515 of BMAW01121092.1, read as the reverse complement.
AAAAATAATTGATCAATGGAATATTTTTCCCTTTCTGGCTACTATCTCTAGCGACTTCACACGAAGCCCTTCTTTCTAGAATATATTCATTTATTTATAAAAGAAATTTCAAAAGAAAAATAAATTCACGGGTTAAATTCCTTTCTTTAAAAAATAAATCTTTAACTGAAATTTCAGGACACTTACAGCGAAGACGTAACGATGTATCCTTTAAAGAACAAACCCTGGAATACTTCCAAGACACTGATTTATAATTTTAATTCTAATTATCCTCATCGAGGTCGTTTAAAATCTTTTACACGAGAGAAAAAGGGAAAAAACTTCATCTTTTTATTTTATTTTATTTATTTTTTCCCTTCATCTTACTTGAGAGAGAAGGAGGGAGGTGTCAGCTGTGCTCCTCGTTTTTCACGTGCTCCTGATGAAGAGTGGAATTCATTCTCCAGTGCAGCTGCTTCCACTCGCGGACATCGGTACGAGAGCGATTAAGAACTTCTCCTGAATTGCGAGGGAGGGGGGGGGGCCGTTTGTTTAAGGAACACACGAGGAGTTCGTTTATTTTGAGATCTACGGATTGCAGATGATCTCATCGATCCACCGAGTCAGCGAATTTTTAGAAAAAATGGCGAGTGCTTTAAAATCTTTAGGGGTAGAAATTTTTTAAAAGTTGCGAAATAGTGAAGAACGATATATTCCAAACGTTTTCCATTATAAATCAGAGAATCTAAATATCAGTGGATCACTGAATGAAAGTACAAACTGCATTTTTGAAAACTACGTTATAAAATTTCTGCCAACAGAAAAAACATTGACAAGCCCAAAATAAGTTTTCAGTAGCAAAATTATTTCTGTTCGGAATCAAGCCACTCCTTGGGTGTTTTTTTTTCACTCAGTAGAAACAATTAACCTTTTTCCAAAATTTATGGGGTATTATATAAAAAAATAAAGAACTTTTTTTTTTTTTAAATATTTGCTTTAATAGAAAAATAAAAGTGACGAGGATTGAATTCATAAATATTTTTTTTATTATTATTCGGGAGAGCTTACCACGTTCCCTCCATTTCTTATGACTTATTCTAACCCAATTAGAAGACATTTTGTGCTGCATTGCAAGGGGAAAGCAATAAACTTGGCAATCGGTGCTCTTTAAATTTTGATTCGAATCATTTGAACCTAAAAGAGACAGTCGTGAGTCAGAAAGTGTTTTCACAGTTTCTTTAAAAAAAAAAACCAATCGTCGTATGAACTTTTTTTTCAGAAGGAAACACTATCTTCTATGACTACAGTAACCAGTCACTCAAAAGTGCAATTTCACATGCACAAAGCAAAGGGAAGAATCACTTAGGAAGTAGTAGGGTTTCTTCTATGTATTTGGCGCACTCGGAAGCCACGCACTGAACGCAAGACTATACAAAAGGGTTAGAAAATCCAATTTGTCACCATTTTGTATTCATCGAAATTGATTCAACAAAACTTTCCGCTTCTTTTACAGAAAATGGAAGCAAAAAACTGTTTTGCTACGTTTCAGCCAAATGTTTTCTCCATTTAAACGTCTCTCTCTTTTTTTTAAATGTTATTTTTACATTACATAAAAGAATATCAAAAGGGAATATCTAAACATCGTTGAAATTTATTACTTAAGTTATTTGAGCAAATGAAAACAAGCTTATCAGTGATCTTGACGCAAAATAAGACGGAACGAATAACAAAGCAGCTCGTTTCGGATGTATTAGATAAAAATATCCGAAAAGCATGACATAAGAAATGTTTCTTCATTTTATATTATATAAAAGCAATTTTATAAATGTGAATAACTTGTCAAAGATAAGTACTTTTAAGCCAAAATTTAAAACTTAAGAAATATTTCAACTCCTAGTTATTCATTACAGTTTTCATGAGCAAAGTCCTTTTTTTAATCTATGAATACCACACAAAGGAAGAAATTAAAATATTTTATAACTTTCTGCCTTAGATAATGCGTAAACAAATATATATTCAACATTTAAAGCACACATCGAAACTTCTAATTTATACCAAACATCAACATATTCTCACTCAACTCTTCAATTTTCATGTCACAAGGCTATTCATTTTCTTAAAAGAACGATTTGACTTTCGACTATCTCGTACAAGCACCTTTCCGTAAATGTCTTTTCACCGCTCGAAGCTAGACATCGCAGGGAAACAGAGCGTCAGTTGGAAAGCTTCTGAGCATGGCGATTGAAACCACGAACAGGAAATCATGCGCCAAATCTTACTTCAAGCGGAGTTTGCAGATTAATTGGTAAAATCCTGTACTTTAAAACTCGATATAAAGTGACAGACTTGATGTCAAAACAAATAATCATATTTTACAGGAAACAATCCAATTCAAAAGTCTTCTTAAAATCAATTGCTAGAATGCCGTTATTCTTATATTCATGATCGTAAGGAGGAATATATAGGGAGTCTAAATGATCAATATTTCTGCAAGATTGATTTTCTCCAAATTACCCACATACAAACAGAAATATACCATGATTCCGAATATAATTGCATATTCACTGCATATTTTAAATGTAACGCGATCAACCTCCAAAGGACATTAAGCGAATTAAAAAAGCAGTGCCTTAGAAGCTAGTGATTGCGTAGCATAGAGCGAATTGCGATCACACCTAACAACAGAAAATGAAATAAGGAATGAAATTTTAATTATTTTTATTTTGGTTCTTGTAGTTGCAGTTCTTCGATAGTTATATTACATCTGTTATTTTCTATTTCCCAGATTGCAGAGACAAAAGAATTAATTGTAACTTTTAATATATCAGGACCAGATAACCTTTACTTAAAGAAGAAAATGATTCATTTGAAAAAACAATTAAACTCAAGCAACTACTTTCGAATTCAAAATATCTCCCTCAGAAATATTTAATGAGAGTCACAGACTTCATTCGTCCTTTTGGCATCGTACCGGTAGCGTAAGATAATTTTTTTTATTCTTATCATGAAGGAACACTTTCAACAAAGAAACTTTCAGATTTCCAAGAAGGTGTTATTTTAAGCAGTTAGGGATCTCATTCACTAATTAAATGGATTTGGAAATACTTTTGAATTTCCAAGTGAATTTGTTGCTATTGTACTATCCTAATTTCTGTTTTCAGTCCTTTTAACAACAACAAAAAGACTGGGAAAATATTTCCGAATACATTTAGGTAAAAGTTTAGAAATTTGTGCGTTCAAATATTCAACAGAATTAGTGTTCGGATGGTTAAGACGCGCACAAACATTATTTTTTTACGTAGGTCTTTCACCCAACTAAGATATATTTGAAATGCCACGATCCATTCTTAATGTTGTTTACACAAAATGCTCGGCGTGAGAATAGAAATGTGAGAGTTCGATAAGACAAGATTTCTTCCGCAAAAACCGGTTCAGTTCAACACTGTCCTAATGGGAAAATCCATATCTTCTTAACCATTGCTCTTATTCATTGGGAATATTCCTTTTTTCACTCCTTCCCCTGCAGCTCCTTCTCGAGGACACAAAAGGCAGCTCGAGTTTTTAGGAGGGACACATTCCGTTGTCCTGATGGCAGCCATTTGGGAAGGGATGGTGGCAACAGCTGTTGCCTGCCGGAGAGAAGGGGAGAGAAGAGAACGCGATCTGCAGATTAACTTCTTCAGTGTAATGAGAGCCCATAAACCCCCTTTCCTTTCCCTTCCTCCCTCGGATCCTTTGATTCGGCGAAATGTATTCAGGCGCGGGGGTGGATTGCTCCATGCGGGCGGCTGAGGGGGCAGTGATTTTTAATTATGTGGGTGAACGAGGTCTTTATGCAGTGGATGATGGGATATCATAAGCAGAATCTGTGTCTGCATGAAGACGGAAGATGAAACACAATTGTGTGGAGGAGCTCATTGCTCTAGGATCGGTACATTAGACTCGCTTCGTAACACTCTAGAGGCACCCTGGTTAAAAATGCTTTGATTGAATGTTGAAGCTGCCTTTTTTTTTCAAATGCTCCTCGACAACACACACAACTGAATTATTAACAAAATAAACAAAACACATCAAGTGATAAAGGTCCTTGTATCTCACATTTTCTCTTTCTTTTAATTGTATAACTCCGTTCTATGAAACATACCTAATACAAACATTTGAATTTTAATCCAGTGTCATTTGCCTTTAAACAATATTTTCGACATCACATCACGTGCGTTAGGATAATACCTGTATCGCCTGTTGCATTGGAAATAAAATAAAACTCATCACATCACTGAAAAAATAGAAACAAAGATAGAAATGTAATATGAATACCTAAAACGTTTTAGATGCAATTTCTAAAGCAAAGCATCTTTTTAATTTCATCTACCCTACATATTTAAAAAAATCATCCTCAATATAAATGAAACAAAAAAAAAGATGTAAATAAAATCCGAAAAATAAAAGAAAATTTGAACCCTTTGTTTGCAAAGAATACTAAACATTTTCGAGAAAATTTCTCTACATTATTTTAAAGCTGCTCATTTTTTGGTTTCGTAACCACTCATTCTGTCTACAGTTGTACGTCGAACTTAATTAAAAAAAATAAAAAAAAAATACTTAAAAATTTACATGTTTTTATTTTAACATCCATTCATTACGGAGATGCAATCTTTAAAAAAAAATGCACTGGTTGAAGTTTATTAACAAGAAGTCTATCATGGCACGACGGATGCACCAAAATCCTCACACAAGATCAGGTTATAAATTGCTAAAGTCTTTTTCCATAGATTGAATAACACAGAATAATGAAAACGAAGTGAAGTGTAATGAGGAAAGGGAGCTGAAGAACAATACCAGAATTCTGACATTTGAGGCAGTGGATCATTTGACAAGGGGCTCATGAGTGCCCATTCATCTTATGGATCTCAAAAATATCACTCTAGATTTGGCTAATTGGAGTAATCATCTTGGAAGGCACTTCAATTTTATGGTAGAAGAAGATTTATTACACACAATTTTCCAAGGGAGGATTCTTAATTGAATTGACGTTCTTTGTTTGAACTTGTTTTAAGATTGTCATTTCTTTCTTCCTTCCAGTAGTTTGTAATTTCGCGCTATGTGTGCGTGGTCCCTCATTCAGACCCCCCTGCCGGTTGCCATAGTGACGAATACTGAAAGACGCTAAACAGGAAACTAGGAGATATTTTATATCATTCCAATTCGCATCCTCAGGTGATAGAGTTCTTTAACGCGCACTGTTCAGGCAAGCACGCACGCTCAAACCACACAGAGACTGAAGTTGAAGACACTCGATCAGCAATCATAAGAGAATACAATTCACACACACAAGCAAGACACGTCTTGATAATGCTCGAAGATAAATCTTGAACCACATCTAATGGAAACCTTTAAGTAAATTGTGTTTTCTTTCCATACTTCTTAAAATGCGTGTGATAAAAAACTAAAACTTCTGTCTTAAGAATTTATTCTCCAAATCTTTAGATTTGGAGAAATAATTTTAGATGTATTAAAACTGTTTGACAAAGCTCAAGTATTGCTTAAGACAAATATATTTTGTACAGATGATTAATGATTTTTAATAATATTTAAAAAAAAATAGCAATAATACAAAATAAAAAAGTTACATTATAATAACTAGACTATACAATAATACAAATGAAGGAAAACGCAATTATGTTATAAATGATTCTGAGGTAAAAAAAAAAATAACAGCGGTCCCAATTTACTGTAATATATTTTCCTTGCATTCCCCACTCCGCTTTGATTGATTGATTGATTTATCTCAGTAGATACGATATTAGTCTCAAAACGGAGATAATGTGTGAGAAAGAATTGACTAACATCAACAAACAATTTTCCAGCATCAACAAACTATACTCGTTTAACGATTGTATTTTGAGTATTCCATAATTACTCAGGCATTGCAGTTATACCTCTCTTTTTAAAATCATAAATTAAGAGCCGAATTCAGCAAGCTAATTGCCTTTCAACACTCATTTGCTTTTGTTCCATGAAAGATTTAAATAATGTCGTTGCTATGGAGGGGAAAAAACTGAAGCACATAGGTCGGGAGAAGCGATGGAAATATTTATTCCGTGAGTTCATTTTCTGACAAGCTCTCCCAATAAAGGCAGGAAATATTTCACTCAACGCAACCGTCTCCCAAGAAATTCCCATTAGCGATGCCATTCTCCAGACAACAAGCCTTGGTCAAAAGATTCATTTTCCGCGAGAGAGATGATATTTTCAATATCTGCCAGCCCCTTCAAAAGCCTCCGGGGCACGAGTGTTTGTTTTTGCTCCGGCAATATTACAGCCGATCCGTGACACGCCACAACGGGGAAGAAATATCGCTCCTTCGGACTTCTTAAAAAGACGTTTGAGGGAATCGATACCGGGGAGGAGAGGAATATGTTCCGTAAGTGGATTCGTGTGTACACGCGTATGCCCTCGCGTAAAAAGAAAGTATGCGTTCAATCTGCGGTGAAAAAAGCCGATTTTGTGAAGCGACACAAGCAGCTATCGAGCTGGGATTGAGACACCCAGATCACAATGAGATTTCATGAGTAAATCGCGGCTGCTGTCGGGCGTTCCTACAGATCACATTTATTAAACATGTTTGGTGAAAGAAACATTTTGAACTGATTTTAATATTTTTATTCATTGTAACAAATGTAAGATAACAGAGATGTGACGAAAGATTCGCGAATGAATCACTTCCATTTTTAAATTCTTATTTCCTAATTAAAATAGTCACTTCGATGAAACAGAATTTTTTTTCGAACTTCGGAACCACGGTTTCAAAAATTTAATAATGCGTTTCATTCAAGTTAAAGTAACCTTGAATGCAAAGGAACATAATTGTGGGATTTTGTGAAACGACCTGAGACTCCATTTTATATTTTGAGGATAACAAAATCGAGATATAAAATTCATTTTTCTGATAAAATTTGTTCAATTTTCAATTCTTAAAAATTCCTCCCGCTTTTACATGTAGAAGTGACAGAAATTGATTTACTAGATATTTTCAAACAAAGACTCAATGTATAAGAGTTCTTCGAGTCGCAATGACCAGTGGTATATAGTAAAGCAGTTAACATTTGAGCGCCATCTTCGACCTTCCCGCTGATAGTTCCAATGAATATATGAGGGTGGCAGTGGATGGCAGAAAGCGAAACCTCATTCTAATACTGCACAAATCGATATGGATTGAAATTGGGTTAAGCTCCTCTTTTAAACGATGGACACGGAAATAAATAGAGCCTCCAGTTAAGGACGGCATTACCATCTTCTCTTTGTCTCTCTGGATATAGTTGAGTTTCATGAAAATTTCAATAGGATTTTAAAAAATGAAATAACAGAAACATCTTCAGTTTATTTTGAAGCTGCCAGAAATGATTTCTTACTGATGACAGCATATAAACAAATAGTTTCCTCCCACTGAGCAGAAAAATTACAGAAGCTGAATTTGTAATGAGCTAGTTGTACAAAAGACTTTTTTTTTAAAAAAAAAAAATCAACATAACTTTTGACGCGGATAAATATTTTAACCTACAGAACAAAAATGTTAGTATATTTAATATTATCCCACTAAGAATAATTGCATCAAAAGAAAAGTCCTACTACATTTTTCATTAAGCTCACACTAATACGAAATATGACATTTTACTGAAGTACAAAAACATTGATGTTTCTCAAAATGGTACCAAATCATACACTGTACATACTCGTAAGGGGTAGTCAGGGAGAATATATATCAAATTTACAATAATAAGTAAGGAAATAAATCTCAATAATTATAAAATAACACAATAAAAAAGAAATCAGCACAATACTATTGAGTAAAAAACATATCCACCTAGCCATATAAATATATACAAATAAAAAGCAGAAACAAAGAAAAATGAATAAAAACACAAATACAAATTTATATAGATAAATTTCCAAAAGCAAGTATATAAAAACGAAAAAATTAAAATGATAAATACTAAAATAATCAGTAGAAGAGATAAAAAAAAATTGAAAGATCCATATATATATATATATATTGAACATAAGCAAAAGAATGGAGTATAATATAATTAATGCTGTAACAGGCTGCTAAATATGCTGGGTTATTCCGGAATTAATGGACCTATCAATATTTTACTACAAAAGAAATTTATGAAACCAAAGATACAAAGAAGCAGAGATTAACAAAAGATAAATTCTTCATAAAAAAAGATATTTAGCAAAAAATCCAAAAAGAAATATAGCATAAGACGAATAAAAAAATATTGTACGATAAAATCAAAAGAGACACGATATATAAAATAATTAAGAAAACTTATATGAACAGAGCAACAAGTGAATATACGAGCAAATATGGCTGACTTAATTCCTGTGCTATGAACGAAAAGATTCGATTAAAGTGAGCAATACAATCTATCAAAATGGTGTCAAAACTATATGAATGCCAAAAGATGTTTATAAGTATTTCAAAGATCATAATATTCTTAAGGAACAAAAATTTAAAAAATAATAAAGAAAAACCAGCAAAATTTATAAATAATAAACATTTTTTAAAAAATAACACATTTTTAAAAAGAATAAGAAAAAAATGGATAGAGACTGAAAAAAAAAAACCTTTTTAATATAAAATTATAATTTAAAAGATTTGTCTATTTTATAATTTTTATATTTTAAATTTGCTTTTAAAAAGTAAATAGGGTAATTAGCCTTTGCACATGTAAGATAGAATTTATTTAAATTGTCTCGAAAATTTAAAGGCAAGTTAACTAACTTGATAGTTTTAAGTAAAAGCTATATAGTACATTTTTATATTTATTTAATCTTAAATTGCAAAAAGTAATTATCTCTATTATCACAGATATTATTCATAATTTTACTATCAATAGTTTTTAAGTTAATATTTAAGAAATTTGTTTCATAGAATTTATATTAATTTCAATCGATTTTTAAAAAAAAACGAATAAAATGATAAATGCAATTTAAATTCTGAATTGATTTTGAAACATTATGAGGACATCTATGTATGTAAGCAAAATTAATTCATTTTTGCCTAAATTTTGTTCATAAAAAATGTAAATAAATATTGACAAAACTATTATTAGCTGTTCCACTCCATGGTATACCTTTAATTTGAATACTATTTTTATTATTACAAAAAAAAAAAAAACATAATTTTTTAAAACAAAATTAATAAGGAATTTATATTTCTCAAAACATGTAGAGCTATTAATTTCCATTTTTTTTAAATCAAGCATAATACTAATTAAATGCTCTATATGTTTTTTAATTAAACAAACCTTCAAAGTCCTATCTAAAATAGATAAATCTTTTAATCATTAACACAATTAATAATATAACTATTTTGTCTTATCAAAAACATCAATGATTTTTTTTAATAAAATTTTGTTATATGTTACCAGTTTTAGTATTGTAAGTTTTGGACCATTAGTCACAGTTTTAAATTTAATTGGTACCTTATGAAATTTAGGGTGTGAGTGAGCGAATACAGAATTTATTGGCGCAATAGCCAGATATGGCTATGCTGCGCCAAACAAAATTTAACTATGGTCTGGACGTGAAGAAATTGGGGGGAAAAAGACTAAAATCGATTGACGAAATTGGTCGAAAATAGAGAAGGATCGCTTGGGTAACCAGGGGACACGTCACTCGTCTTTACCAAAGACTGTAAACCCCATAGGAAATAAAAAGATCACTAAGGGGCCTCGGGGTCATGATGCCCGTACTTTCCTAAAAAAAGGCAAGTCCCTAATATAATCCTCAGGTTTAGGGTGCCTGGCTATACCTCCAGACGCTGGGTACCCATTTTAGTCGCTTTTTATGACATGCATGAGCTACAGCGGGACTATTCTGTCACACACGGTCACCACACGGGTCTTATGAAATTTAGCAGTTAAAAATATATGAGGAAAATCAACATTAATATTATAATTTTTTCTAATACAAAGCTTTAAGCCTAATAGAAATTTCTTTATCATTATTAGTAACATTAATAAAAGCATTATTAGTAATGAAATGCTTAAAAGTCAAATAAACACATTAAGTTTTTTGCAAATAATATGATAGTTATCTAGGACCTTTGCAATTTAACAAATAATGAACTTATCCCGTAGATTTTTTTTTATAGAAACTTTCAGATCTCTAAGCTTAGTGCTCTCTTTTTGTCTAAAAATTCACAAATGTATTTAATTTCTTCATTATTATAATATTTATATTCTTAAAAAGCCCAGATAGATAAATTATATTTAATAGCTAAATTAGTTAAAAATGATCAGAATCTTCATTAATTTTTAATATAATTATAATTGTTCGAAATTATAAATCTGAAACCTGTACCTTTTAATTCCTAATCTCTTGAAGATATTTCTCCGAAACAATATTTAGATTAGATGTAAACATATTTTGTTATTCTTCATTAACATATTCTTTACAATTGTTACATTTGCGCTCATTATTGCTTTGTATATATTTTGGATTATTATAATTGTAAATCAATCGTTCGATATTTTTATTAAATTTAAAATCTTTCTATGCCTATCAGAAAATTGTTAAAATTTATTCTATCAAAATATTTTTTCATAAAGCTAGTACTACATTGTTCTATTTTTTGATTATCATTATTACTATCACCAATTTTATGTATTTAAGAACTAAAATTTATAGATATCCTTAACTATGTATAAGCAAATATTATCTTTCATATTTTCATTTAATAAAGGAAATCTCTTGAAGGCAGAATTTAATACTTTTAATATTGAAGTCATTTTCAAATTTATTATTTAAAGCATAATTTTTTTTTCTTTAATAGCATCCATGTACATATATTTCCTTTTATTGTTTTATTTATTTTTTGATCCACTGTAATAGCAATACTACTACGTAGCTTTTTGTGTTTATGGTTTGCAAATACAAATGCTATGCGTTATTACAAACGGAAATTAAGAGTAATAAAGTAAAATAATTCGAGTTTTGACTACTATTTTTAAGAAAAGTGGATTTTTGAATTAGGTTAGTTTGACATAGCATTAAGAAATTGTTTTACTCAGTGTACTTAAAAATACGAAATAGCTTTAAGTTCTATTTTATTGCTTAGTAGAAAAATTGTACTGCTTTAATTGCTCACGAAAATTAACCAAAACTGATTTCCTCTTCAAAATTCAGCATATCTCTGCGTACTACTAAAGACTTAACGCATTTATTCGAATCTAAGCCACATCCCAAATTTTCTCAACACCTTTTTGTGAAAAAGTAAAAAAATGGTGTAAAAAGGTTTATCGATATTTGAAATTTACGAAATTAAAAAAAATAAAATGAGAATTAATAAGAAGTAAATAATTTATATTACCAGTACGAAAAACTTTTAAATACATACTCGAACCTGTAATTGCTCAACTTCTCCCCACCCAACAAATCTTTCCGCTTCAATTCTAAGCCGCGCTCGATTTTCTGTAGCATTGACTACAATTCTGATCATTGACTATAATTTTGTAGCATTGAAAAAAAGTGTATACATAAATATTTTTAATAGATAACTGAAAAATTGTCTTTTTCCATATTCTAAGTTTGAACTGAAAAAT
>BMAW01121092.1:817876-932914 GCA_019974015.1 Nephila pilipes | reverse complement strand
AACTGAAAAATTGTCTTTTTCCATATTCTAAGTTTGAACTGAAAAATTGTCTTTTTCCATATTCTAAGTTTGAGCGATGGAGCTTATTTAATTGAAATACGCCAAAACAGTACTTATGGCACATAACTAACAAAAAATAGTTCACTTTCACTAAAAAAGAATAATTTAGTATCATTATTTCATACGTTCGTAGAGTTATTTAGCTTTTCGTACAGAAATAACAACCCAAAATAACCAAGAAATTTAACTTTCATTTTTTTACATAATACTTAATACAAAGTAAAATTAAATGTAAATAATATTATTACTCATCAAAAGACAGAAAAAGAATAACATATCGAAATGAATTAAAATTCCTCTCAGATAAGAATTAAAATTACAAAGCCTAAAAGAATTTTTTTTCTCTCCAAATGAAATTAAATAATACCAACGACGTAATTTAATAAATATTCATCTAATTCATCGCGGGTAGGACTTGTATTCAAACAAACGATTTTTAATGAGTCGATTCCTTCATTTGCGTTAAGTGGAATATAAATTTAATTAGAAGAGAACAGATTCGGAAACGTTAAGTAAACAAGCATTAAATCTCAATTGTAAACATTAAGGATAGAATCATTAATTTTAATGTACAATATTTATCACGGATTCTTCATGAATTGAGCTAACAGAGCAAACAAAGAACTGACTTACGGGCAAGCAAAGAAATTCGATCTCTAAAATTACGGCTAGGAAGGTTTCAAAGAAAAAGGTTTTTTTCCAAGTAAAAGTATTTCGAAACAAAAGAGAAACAAGTAACAATTGTTGAAATGTTTCATTTCCAAAGTTAACTGAAAGGAGAGGTTCAATGGTGCAAGAGAGCCAGAAGTGATAATGCTGCGCTAAATAAGGTTTTTTCTGTAATATAAACGTTTGGGGAGGGAAATGGTTGAGAATAAATAGGGTTAAAAATAGGGAAGGGTCACTAGGGTATCCCGGGGGCGCATTACCAGTGTTTAGGAAATACAGTTGGGGGAGGGAGATCATTAGGATACTTCAGGTGAGTGTTGAAGAAGGTAAATCTCTGAGAGGCTAAGTTAACTGAATGCGACTTTTCTCGGTTGAAGTTAAAATGTAAGGAGTTAGGTTTCATACAGGAATAATTAAAGCGATTGAGATAACATGACCCAGAACTTACTGTCAAGTTTTATGCATTCTGCTATTGGAATTCAATAAATAAGAGTTTGTACAAAACATGAATACACTAATTTAAATATTTTTTCTACTTCAATTTTCAGCTAACAAAATTTAAATAATGGGAAATTTATTGTATTTTTATGAAACAAATAACCACAATCGACTGAATTAAATTAAGAGTAAATTTTGTTTCATAAACTGTTTATTTTTTTTTAAATGAAAGGAAATGTTAAAAAATGTGACAAATGGATCATAAATTGCTTGTCGCGATAGAGGCGATCTCAAAATTTCTTATTAATTAGTTTAATTATTTAATAAAAAAAAGTGCATTACCAGTAAAAAATAAACAACGCACTATGAAGGAGAAATTGGATTGCTATGAAACTTGGTAGGCAGTTATATCACATGATGTTATACAGATGATTAGTGTGACGAAAGAATCATGTAGATATTCAAGCCCCAGAAGGCGTGAAAGTTGAATCGTTGTTGTTAGATAAAGTGACGTTTGAAACTGATGTTCATTATTACAGTGCTTACGTTTGTTTTATGAGAAATTGCTAAGCTTTAGAAAAGCTATTGAGATGCATTTGAAGACATTTTAGGCAAATGACGAACTTTGAAAAAGGCCACGTTGTTAGATTAAGAGAAGCGGTCTGGACATATCGACGGGACGACATCCATCACTTTAGCACCACTAATTTATTTTAGAAACGTTATTCCATTCACTTTAAACACAAATATACTGGTTTACTCGCATCAAGAACCTGATGAGATAGATTTTTTACAGGAATTATATACTACGTTACAGCACTAAGCTTTATTTAAAACGATGCAAAGTATTAGAACGAATTTTAAAAAGGAAATAAATTGAAACAATTATTCGCAAACTGTAATAGATTATTTTTAAAGAATAATTATGCTTTATAAATGCAGTTAAATTAGAACTAAATTTTACGAGAGGTTGCACAAAATGGGCTGGAGGCTTCTTAGTATTTATCGTGAAGAATAAAGACCACCGGACAAATACTGAATGTTCAGTGTATAGAGATGGAATAATCTTTTTTATATTTCACGAAAGCGAAAAACAATCGAAGTCGTCCGTCACGCTCTCAACCTTTCTTAGAGGGGTTTCATTGGCACCGATTCACACTCTCGACCAATTAAAAACAATGGAGTGATAAATAGGTTCTTTCCCGCTGACAGGAAAGATCAAAAATCGATTATATTTGTTTCCCTGTGTATTAATCTTTGCTCGAGGACGATATCTATAAATAATTGAGATGTTTATAAGCAATCATATCATTTATTTTCCCCCTGAAAGATAAAACAGTTCTGGTAGAGATAATGATTCGAGATCTGAATATAAATGATTTCATTGGAAGCCAAGAAAATGTAAGAGGTATTCAAATATCCGAATAAACAATCAACAGGTCGTTAGGTTTTCCGTGCATTTCTTTTACAGGATGTTGTTCCATAAAATTGGTTTAAATAGTTCAATTTTAAATTGAAAGTGAGCGTGATTATTACATTTTAAATAGAAATGGTTGGTATATAAAAATTCTTGAAATATTGATATTAAAAAGCGTTATATATTAAATGGCATCCGGTGTAACAGGAGAAAAAAATAGGGAGAGGGGCTAATTTTTGACGCTTATTCTATTGCAATTCCTTGACATAAATGATGACCATTGATATATTTTAGTAAAATGTATAAAAACGGTACTATATTGAAAATCTAAAAACATTACTCATATATAAATTAAAGTTTTACTTTAAACAAAGGCAACTGTCTTGAATCTCGAATTCCTGTTACAAGACATTGAATTATGTCATTTATTTAATTGACTTATTTATCTATTTACACATGTTTAAAAAACACTCACATTATTACATATTTCCCAGTATTATCGTTCCTGAACAAACAGAGTGCTGAATCAGAGGAATTCGATTATTCGATCTTCCTTCGGTAGGAGAATGCAAAAATACTCCAGTAACCCCCGTAGAAGAAAAAAACTGTAACAGCTACATGATACCCTAATGAATAACGTGGTATTAGAAAATAGTGTAGCAAAATACGAAAAATGAACACCTCTTCTAAAGCTTTACAATTAATGAGTTGAAGCATAAAAATTTTTTTTTTTATACTTAAGGTTTAAAGGAGTATTTTTCTAAATAAAAAAAAAATTACGGTTAGAGAACCGAAACATTAGTGCGAAGAAAATTCCGAAGCCATCTTCGTTGAGCACGCAAATGTGAAAGGATCTCGATTTCCCTCTTTCATCCGGGGAGGGAAATTAAACTCGCAAAAGAGAGCAAAAATGGGATCCATTTGAAAAGTCGTTTTCCCGGAATCACCTCAAATTCAAAACGGCGCCAAAACAGGAGAGGAGAAAAAATGGAGAGCGGTAACACGAGCCGCGCTTTAAATCTCAACCATTTCGCTTTTGGCAACGCGAGCCCCTTGTTAGAAAGAGAAGGGGGGAAGAGGATTACACACAGTGCAAGAGGAGCAAAAAGAAAAGGGGATTTTCTGTAACGAAAAGATTACATCCGAAAACAAGGGACGGGATTAGGAAGGAGGTCCGCACGACAGTTAAAAGCAATCCTTGCAGTACTAATTAGGGTGCAGGTACAAAAACATGTTCTATCTGCCCCCTCCCCGCCATTATAAAGAGCTGCTTCTTTGTTGAGGGTGGGCGGATTTGAACAAAAGCAGAACATGCTGTAGGGGATTACGAATTTGACTTTTCAAATCCAAATTGCCGAGAATAACAATGATTCGTTAGAATAAAATTCATACGATGCTTCAACATCTAAAATCTACAATCCACAGCACTGGGAAGGAAACTACGCGTGGTGTCTTTAACATGAAAGGAATCTCAATGGATGCCGTTTTCGTATATATAAGATTTTGAACATAGAAACAAGCTACCCCATAAAATTAAAGATTGGTTTATTTTTCAATGACGTCACACTTTTTAAAAGCAATACCAGGGCTACTGGCAACGATTTTCGTAATGCTGAACCACGGTTAAATGATGAGGAACTGACGTCCCACTCTCCTAACTTCCATACTATACCAACGTGACGACTTTTCTTCGAAAGATTTAAAGTGCATAATCTTCGCTACACGGTGAGTCTCTCAGTACTCAATTCTCAAGACTCGAATGCTGCATGAGCTCACTCCACTGGGAAATGTTATCCGATACCGAACTTACGAATGCGCTTTTAAAAAAGTGGCAGGTCAACTGAAATAGAAATTGAATTTCCGATATTTTTTCTAAACGTATAAAGATCAAATCTTCAGCTGCGCATAACGAAAAAATCTTTTATGAGGCTTCATGATCCAGAGGAATTATAAAAGATTGAAATGGAAATTACTCAATGCTGCAATGAAAAGCTGAACATTTAACAGCCGCCGTAACTGTCACTGTCACTGAGAGTTATCTCCAGGCCTATACTGAAAATATATTCAATAGAGGGAGTAAAAGGTACTATAAGATATTATTTTAGGTATTATTCGGCGATTCTTTGATGATTGAGATGATTGTATGCTATTCAAATTTTACAAAATTACGATAATTGTACTTTTTTTTTTTTATCATTATTTGATCGTTACAGCCGTGGCGAATAAATCGTGGTCCTATTAGGATTTATTTATTTCATCAAAATGATGATGGAGAATTCCACAATTACGGTTAAAAATTTCATATTCATTCCGAAACTATATATATAAAATAAACTATATAAAGAATGTTATTAAAGTATTAGTTTCCTTACTTAAAATGTCACTTATTTCATTTACGGAAAGAAAAATTCACACAACTGAGACTAAAAATTCATTTAAAAAACCTGATATGAAAGAAATATTTTTACTTAAAAATAGCTCAAAAACTTGATTACTTACAAAAATTGTAGACATCATTCTGTGATGCACAGAAAGAAAAGTAGCATCTGTCCAATGCATAAAGGACACTCAGAAGAATGCCAGGAGTTTCATTTTTATATAAATCCGGAAGTATGAAAAGGTAATGAATTTGGTGCAAATCCCGGAGTCGTGATGGAAAGCCTTACTTAAGGAGAAGAACCGGAAGCTGGCGCGAAAGCTGATTTCCCAGGAGACTGCCAAAAAGAAAAAGGCTTCGAAAGAAAGAAGGCTCGCGTGTCTGCAATTAATCATTCATGTTTTGAAGCCCGCAGTAATGAAGGCGGGAACACCTCCGCAGAAAAATATTAAACGGATGAATTTTTAATTAATATACGTGGAAGAGAATCCTTCTCTTCCCCACCCCAACCCTTTACTTATTGCGGTAGACGATTTTCAACATTTTTCTCCGCAGATAAAGCGTTTCATTAAATGCAAGTGACATTAACGAAACATGACCGATATTTTCCACCTCCCCAACTACTTACTTTTGGAGTACAGCGTCAACAAAAATTTCATAAGTTTGAGACAGTCGAAGCTTTTTTGTTGTTGTTGTAGATGAAGCTGCGTTGTCGACGAATTGGATTACGTTAAACTTTCTTTTTGCGAACAATAAAGCAAATCTTTTTCAGACGAAGTGCATTAAAATATTTTTCTTCCACAAAGATGATCTAACACTTTATGCTGAGAAAAGGTGATACAAGGAAGTCATCTCAAATTAATGGTTATGTTTACACGACTTGACAACATTGAATAAAATGCTTTTTTTAAAATCATATTTTTTTTCTAATTTTAATTATCATTTTTGAATTAAGAGGCAAATTAACTTATACTGAACTATTTCATTCTATGTATTACTTAACACTAGTTTTAATAATATTTCTCCTGCTTCAGTTAATATCGTTACCATTGTAAGTGAATGTTATTTCTTACTATTTCGAATTTTTCCACATTGGGAGTGAATGTTATTTCCCTTTTTAATTTGATCATGATGTCTTTGGGGCTGACATTCGAGTCCTGGTTCTACGTATTGTCCAATGATAGGGACTATTATGCGTCAGATGGAAAGGGTCTTCACGACATGCAAATTAAGATGTTGAGGTACACATTCGGGAGTCTTTCCTGGTACTTTGCTAAGATTCGAAATTTTGAGGTCCGTCATTGCACGTGCGTGACAAGACGATATTTTGGGCAAGATTCTGCTATTATCGGATGTGCGCAATCTACAAAAAATATGTTTGTGTATCAAACCAAACAGAAAAAGAGAGAGCCGTTTGATTACGAAGGAAAAACAGTTTACATCCAATGGAGTTCATGCCTGATTGAGTAAACAGCAAGTGTACACATAAATTTAGAAAGTGATGTTCAACAAGATTGTGTTACGGAGAGAAAACACCATTTTGTTTGCAAGCGAATGTTATCAATTCTGTCAAAAATAACTTGAGAAAATTACACGACGAAAACCATATGTGTTTACTTAAATAACAGTAAAGAAATGTAGACACAATATATATTTTTTTCAATGGAATCCAAAGTTACATTTATTAACACACAAACAACTTTTTAATAAAACCCTTCACCTTAGATCCTGAGCTTTACATTCCTCAGTATGCTCTGATGCATTCATTTTAAATAACAATGCATTAAAAGGACAAATTCCTTTGAGCAGCGTTTCATCTCGGCCAAATTTTATCCGCAAATTGAGATCTAATCAACCCATTTTCCTCCGATCCAATTCCACCGGCGGACGGCGCTCTGGACGAAAATTCCTTTTCTCAAATGGTGCGCAGTAACGCGAGCCAAGAATTCGCGTCCGAGTAAGAAAGCGAAAGTTGAAATTTAATCCGAGTTTTAAACCGATTAGAGAAGCGCCCAGGGAAACGGGGCTTTTTGGAGGACTAATGAATTCAATCAATCCATTAAAAATTGGAGAGTTCCTTCAACGATGCAATTTGCTAATTATCGTGGAAGAACAACATTGTGGCAGTCTCTAAACACTGAATCAAAATTTGTATCGTGAGGCTCAAAAAAGTAGCGTGCGTTAGGGAGCACACCAGAGCTTTGGGCGGAAGTATGGAGTTGCTGCGCATTGAAATCATGTAGAATGGTGAAGAGAAATTAGGAGCAGTGTAATGCCGGTTCGAGTCTCCCATAGCTACCTCGAAAACCATTCGATGAAACTGAACTGAAGGGATTGGAAAGAAGACTTTAAAATCATCCCAAAATTCATCTTGTAACAATTACCATCCACTTATACCTTTTGGGAACAGGTCAACTTTACAGCACAAAGTGCTCAGTCCGAATCTCGATCCCATCAATGTGCCGTCGGAATAATACTGTTCATTTTCACGGAAGTGTGCGAGTTCATGGTTAATGATGATGAAGTTCATAGCTAATAACTAAAACTGGAAACAGAGTCAAGCTATAATGAACGATAACAATGAAAGAATTGAGTTTCGACTTGTCTCACCCCTGTTCCATATAAATCTGCATGCAGTGTGAACTTAATCAAGTATTTTTTAATATAGTTATATTTTGCTCATCTAACGAAATTAATCTCACGCGAATCATTTCCTCTGTAATTTGAAAGAAAAAAAATTCCATTTTTTTCTGAAAAGTTTGGAGGGAAAGTACGGAAATGATATGAACATTAAGTTATACAATTAACTGTAATATTAATAGCACCAAAAATACACGAGTTGCACACATACAAACCAACAATTATATAACTAATATTTACATCTCTTTAAATACAAAATGTTAAAAAAAAACAATAAAAATCTGCAATTCAAATAAAAATATTGATTCACAACTTAATTTTTTCCCATCCCATCTTATACAATTTCCTAATTATACTTTAGACCATTTTTAAAACAAAAATTTAACTTTTATTCTTTCAGTACTGTTTTCATTCTAAATATATATAAAAAAAAAATCATGCTTCAAAGCGGCTCGAGGTTCTTAAAATTTCAAGTATCTCACAACCTTGAGATCAGGGACGAGTAATTGTAGAGCGATGAACGCGAGGGGTGTTATTTCAGTTTGAAAGATGAACTTCCAAACGAATTTTTACTGCGTTTCTTCACACAATAATTTTAGTCTCATCGACAGCATCTCATTCGAATCACTGAACAAGAAGCTTGAAAACAACTGAACCGCTCAAATTAATTTCAAGTCAACAACATATATTTTTTTAAAAAAGCTATCAATACTGTCAGAAGCTTATAAAAAAAACAGAATTCATTTTTATACACATTTCCGATAAAATCATTTCCCTTAGTTGAAGAGAGAAGCAGAAAATCCTTCAGTGGAGATTTCTTTCCAGTTGTGAGAGAAATTTAATTTTCAAAAAATATTTTTTCTGTTCCTCTCCTTTAAAACATTAAGAATAAGTTTAGTCTTAAGTTAAAAATCTCCAATTGTGAGACAAAAATAAAAGTGAAGAGTCATAAATCATTAACAAATAGTCGTAATTCTTCATTTAAAATTTTATTACCTTAAAAATATTTTAATTAGTCAAAATTATTTATTTATTCGTAAAATCAATAAATGAACCTATTTTTTAATTGTCAGATGGATTCACAAATGGTATAAAATGATTTCAAAAATTTTTCCAGGAAAACTATTAAATAGCGTTGAATGAAAAAAAAAATATTTTACTTAATAAAAAAAAAATATTTTACTTAATAAAAAAAAAAAATGAAAGTTCTGTAAATACAAGTTTTGCTTTCATAATTACTAACCTTATGAGTCGTGTATATATTAACACACATACGTCGTTTAAATTAATATTTTGAGACACTGATTTCTAATTTAGAAATACGTTTTTTTTTGTAAAAACATAGGTAGTAAACGTCCATCAAAGATCTGAAAAATTAACAAAGGGCTCCTAAAAGTTTTAAATGGTTAAAAAAAAACTTTTAGCAGTACAAATTAACACAAAATATACACATAAAAATGCTTAAATGTTTTTTTAAATGAAGTCAAGTGGATGTAGACAGTTGTATTGCCTATATATAACAAGTATTGGTCCCTTAGTTACAGGTTTGGAATTTTTTTAATGAAAGGGATAACTTATACAATTTAAAACGGATTAACACATGTAAAAATTAGGCGGAAAAGAATTTGATATTTTTTACTCAATCTTACGGATAAAATATGCTCATAGCCAGGCAAATGGACGTTAAATCTGTCGATGCTCAAAGTCCTCACATTGGAGCAGTGTGGAAATTTGGAGAGGGAGGATCCAGATCAGTATCATCCTCGTCACTTGACCCAGGTTCAAAATTTCGAGGACTGCCGCCAATAGCCCTCGTGTTGTTTCTAGTGCGACGTGAATAAAACCAATAAATCAATCACGTATAATATATGTTAATAATTAATTCCAAGACAAAGAAGAGGAAACTAATTTCAAGTTGATAGGATCTAGTAGTGTTTGCTTAAATTTTAAATGCAATTTGTGAAAGTTATAACCTTTTTCCAAAGCATGAAACAAATAATTTACAGTATTTTCATGAAGAAACACATTTATAATTGTTCAAAACTTCAAATTTGTTGCAAATCTTTTTTTAAAAAATTTAAAATATTATTCACTTAGATAAATCTCTATAATTTGGTAACTCTTTAAGATGTCCCATCACGTCCTGGTATACACATGTTTACAAAATATTTAAGCAATAGAAATAAAGAAGTTTTTTTTTATTATTATTATTTTGCGTTATGTTTAGGAAAAGAAAGTAATCTATACAAATTTCTAATTTTTTTTCAAAACATGTAATAGGGCTTTTAATGACGGTGTACTTATTTACTCAGAAAAGCATAAAAAATATACGAGAAGATTTTCTATAAATATTATTTTGAAAGTTGTGATATGGAGGGATTGTTTATAAACATCGCACTGAATAATAACACGAGAGCTGTTGGCAACATACCTCGTAATTTTGAACCAGTCAAGTGACGAGAACGATACTTGAATAGCATCTTCCTCTCCAAACTTCCATACCAGGCCAATGAGGATATTTGGGATCTTGACCAGAATTAACGTGAATCAGCCTTTGTGTAGTGGCATCACGGATCGAACTCACGACTCGATGAAAACAACGCAAGCCGCGAATCCGCGATCATAACAACTAGGCAGCCACTACGATTTTGAAGATAAGCTTTAAAAAAAATTGAATATCATAACAAAATTAAAGCAACGTACAACTGAGGTTTAAAATCATCATGCATTTGTGACACAATAGAGCTTTATTACAGCATCCTATAAAGTCCTACATTGTCTATAAAATAAAAGTTTATATTCTAATTGAACTTATGATCCCTCGCAAATTTTCAGATGTTTTGGGGTATTTTTTTTTTAATTAAAAGGGCTTAAATTTTTATTTTTTGAAAAGAAACAAAAGTGAATGATTTGAAGCTGTTACAGGGAATATTTTTATGTTCGTATATATATACGAACATAAAAATATTCCCTGTAACAGCTTCAAATCATTCACTTTTGTTTCTTTTCAAAAAATAAAAATTGAAGCCCTTTTAATTAAAAAAAATTATCCCAAAACATCTGAAAATTTGCGATGGATCATAAGTTCAATTGAATTTTTATTTATAACTGGCAGTTAAATTTATCTACCAAAATCTAAATTCGGATGAAAAAAAATATTCGCCATAAAATATTTTTTATTCAAAGGAAGAGAGGGAGAGGTTGTTTATTTGATTTAGGAGAAAGCTTTTTTATTTTCATAAACTATTTGGATTCTCTCTTTCCGAGCGACAGAGACGAGATCCACCCCAAGAACCATGAGTTCGGAATTACTTATTATTGACTCTTTCAGCTCTTCTCAACAAACTTGGTTCATTTGTTTATAAGAGAGAAAGATTACATATTATTCTCTTTTTCAACAATAATAAATAAGTCTCAAAAATAACAGCGTAATTATAAGAAATATAAAAAATTAAAAATGAAGTAAAGTTTCTGAAAGTTACAAAATAATAATGCTGAAAAATGAAATTTAAATTCAATAAGATTACATTCGATCTTTGATAATTATTTCATCTACTGAGAAGAATCATTTGAAGATGAAACATATTTTATCGACCAAAAATAATAAGCAAACCAAAACAATTGTAACATAAATTAAATAATTCTTTATAAACAATTAAGTTTGAAAAAAACTTACGAAAATGGGAAAAGAATAAAAATATAAGTATAGTTCGCTATAAGATTATGACACTTTTTCATAGATTGGATAATAAAAGAAGTTGAATAACAATAATAGAAAGAATTGAGTCGGAAGAAAAAGAATACGGAAGAAAAAATGTGTTAAAACCAGACCGGAAAAACAAAAATTTACTTGTGGATCACTTGGTTCAGAAAAGAATAAACTGTAAAAGACGCTTTTAAACATTTGTTTCAAACGTATGGGCTCAATTGCTGAAATTCTCTTACAGGATGACAGAAGAATTACATCGAAGCAAAATTAAATAAATGAGTAGTGACGCAAATTAGAAAGTTAGTAGAACGACGGGGAAATGTAGTAAGGGATTGTACAAGTCCTTAAAGTGACGAATATAAATGAAATCAAAGCCCTACGGGAACTAGAGAAGCGTATTCTTTAGACAGAAAAAACATTCAAACGGTGAAGGTTTGAATTAACGTCACCTTTAGAGTTCTTTATAATTTTGAACCTACAAATGACTAATTCATTGATTTTAAACGTCGCACTTGGAAACAACACAAGAGTTATTGTCAATGTCCTTTTGAACCACAGTTAATGAAGGAGACAATAATGAACTAGCTACCCATTCTTCCTCTTCCACACCACACCAAGATGAAGATTTTGAGTGAATGATGGCGAATACTAATGGTGCAAGAGCCAGATATGGCTATGCTGCGCCAAACAAAGAGTAACTGTGAGCCCTGACGTTTGAAAAAATGGAAAAAGATATACATTGGTCAAGAAGGAAGGTCAGAAACAGAGAAGGATCGCTAAAGTTTCCCAGGAGTTCGTCACCCCGTGTTTACTAAAGATAATAAAACCCTCATAGAAAAGGAAAAGATCGCTAGGGTGCATCAGGTGAGAGATGAAGTACTCCTCTGAAGCCTCTGAGGACACAGGAAGATTTTGAGAATCCCAAAGGGTGCATCAGCGCCGCTCTACACGGCGCCTTTTAAAAGGTACAAAAACATGACTCGGCTGAAGCAACACCGGTCGCGAGTTAGCGATCAAATGTGAAAAGGATATCATTAACTTAATTATCACATCCCCATATAAGGACTGTGGGGAGCAACAGCCCTCATGAATCTGCGTGACAAACATTCATGGGCATGAACATGCGATTCAATTGGGGGAACGCGTCAGGTCGTGGTCAATTCAACCACTGGGCTACAACAACCCCAAGGGGAGAAAAAAAGAAATAATAAAACTGCTGAAGGAAAAATAGTGGCAAGATAGGAAGTATAGATTCTGTGATCTCCTATTAATATTAATTCGAAATGTGAACTTGGTGTTAAAAAAATCATTCGAACTTTTTGAAACAATCTCAGCGGATAAATTCAAATTTTAAATAACAATTGAGATTTAAATATAAAACAGAAATTTATATTGTAGGTCGGAAATGGAGTAATTATTAAGAAATAAATTTTTCTTCAAATTTTTACCGTTTTTTAATGAGCATTAGTGGCGTGAACGTAGAGCGAAAGTTCATCTTCGTCATCCAACCATGGTTTAAAAATATGAAGCGCAATTCACTCTGTTTAGAGGATCTTTAATTAGAAAAGAGACACTCAATTGCGTATATTACAATAAATAAGTAAACATAAATTATTATTGCGTGTTACAATTATATTCATGAAAAGTAGTATTTAAAATTTCTATAAAACATACGCATAAATTGTACCATTAAAATGTATGACAATGCTAATTGTTGAATGCTGCATATAATATATTTTTTTAAAAAATATTTATTGCTTTGTTTACGTTTCTTAATCTGTGCAACAAGGCTACGGCAGATGAAAGATCATGGCCAAGAACTCATGAATATCACTGTTTCCGTCAAATTGTGAGTTTGAGTCCTGTTTTTTAAAAACTTATCGTGTAGCGGGACAGGTGCACGTCGAAGTTGAAAATCCTATCGTTGAAATAATGTGGAAATTATAAGAGTAAGTTGCCAATTCAGGTGTCTACGTCATTAGATCATGATTCAAAATGATAAAATACCTCTTGTTGCTTCTTTGTGCAATGTTAATAAACAATCAATCTGTGCATAACACCTCGGAAGAGTAACTGCTTGTAAAAAGAAAATATAAGCACTATTAATCAGATTAAAAACGAATAATTTTTTTTCGAAAATCTCATTTCCTAAATTACGCAAAATGTGTCACACTCAAAGAAATTAGTAAATAAAAAAAATATTGATGTACTTTACCTCGTAATAAACGTACTCCTTCACCCTTCAAGAAAATCTGATGGTACAAACAATCTCCAGGTTCATTTTTCAATCCATATTATTTTAAAAATATGAAGAAAACACCATTAACGAACACAAAATGCGTTTCGTAAAAGCGTTCCGGGATTGAAGGTATATGGATGGCAAATGAGAGGAGAGAATCCATTCCTGAATGCTCAATCCGCTGTTATCGCGCGTTTTGCGAAATAGGGCGTCAAGCGATTAGCGCTTGTGTTTGCGGTAGGTGCTATAGCGCTCGCCATTAAGGGCAAAAATGATGGCTTGCAACATTTTCAATTAAGTTTTAATCAAGCCGCCGAGCCATTGGCGGGCTTAGCATTCATCACGAGCTCTAAGCTAGGTGGCGAGCCTCCGCATTCGCAAATGGAAAGCATTCGTCATTTTAACGGGAATAAAACTTCTCTATTCGTTTATTATTGTAATCAAAATGGTGGCGGGGGTTAAATGTAGCGGAATGATGGCAGATTATCAAGACTGCCCCTTTTTGACGCGTTATCATCACTCTGGCATTTTTCCAAATGGTTTTTAAAATGTTTTCGCTCAGGAGCACCCCCTTTTGCGGCGAGACGAGGCGTAAAATAGGAGCCCATTTACGCGTGTTTCACCGTCGGAACAGTTACAGTGATACTTGTGCTAAAGGGGGAAAAACATCCGCCCTATGCCCCGGGTTCCGAGACTTATTAAAAAGGCAGCAATGGGGAAGAAAAATATTGCATTTAAAGAGACTTAATACCGTTTAATTCGAAGACAAATAGCACCGCTGAAGTGAAGATTAAAACGAAATTTTAAATTGCCACTTTAATCTCTTTTAATGAAGCATCGCATGGTGTGAAATTACTTCTCAAAAAAGTCACTTTAATACACATTTTTTATTAAAAACCCAACGAGGAAAATCGAAGGAAACATTATCTGAGCAATTAGGAATAAACGTGCGCAAATTGTTTTAAAAAATAACAGATTTAAAAGCGTAGGAAGCGTTAATGCCTCGATAAATTTACAAACTTTTCGACTCTTGCATCTTAAGAAATAATTCTTCCTATTTTTTTTCTTTTGAGAATAAAATTATTATGAACCATTGATCTTCAAAAAGGGTAAATTCTGTTTTTCTCCCAAGTTTTTTTAGACATTAAATCTGATTGGCTCATTTGAAAAAAAAAATTAAGAGTGTGTCAATATAAAGCTCATTGTAAGTAATTACCATTTCCAGAGGATTTAAAGAGCGAGAAAAAATGTTTTTCTGGCGTGAACTGACGAAAATCTCTCTCCACATCATCATTATCAGAGATTTCACAACTGCAACGGTTTGATTTTAGAAGGGTTGTTGCTTATTAACGGTACTTAGAAAACTAAAAGATTTAAGTAGCAAAAAAAACAACCCTACATTATTTAAATAATGAGTTGTACAAGTGTTGGTAAGGGATTCTTTTTAGAATATCAGGTCTGAAATGGGATAATGTTTTATTTAATTTTCCACAATCAGTTTTTAAAGTGTCGTAAACAATTGTGAAAGTTGTTCCAATATATATGTTCTGTTATTTACCGGATGGGGAGGAGATAAGAAACCGAGTTCATGTAATATTCTTCACTCCAGACGATCTTTTTACCCTTAAGCAATAGAAATGGAACGAAAGTTTTCCAATAGAAAACAGGATTTTTACAGTAAGTTATCATCAAAGAATATTAACATTGAATCTTTAATAAAATTCTTAATACTGTACTACCCTTCAACTTTCTAACTTATTCTAAATATTGTAAAATGGTCTTTACATAGACGAATGTTATTTGAAAATAAGTTAAAAAAACAAAACAAAAAAAGTACTCCAAGTTTTATCCCCCTCCCCCGAAATAGGAAAATGAAAATTAGATAAATGCTTATTGCATAACTTGTTCGACACCTAAGCTCTCTTTTTTGGATAATAGTGTTACATTGAATTTGTATACGTAGGAAAAATGTATCCTATCATGATTGACTTTCCAAAGGCTTCATCTTGATGTTTCACCCTAAAAGCCAATTAAAATCGAGGACAGTTGTTTTTTAGGAAATAACGTAGCAGTCTCATTTCACACTCTTTGTTCATTAACTATCAATGCCATCTCTAAACAGAACTTATCAAAATTTAATTTTTCAAAACGACGTTTAGTCGCAATTGTCAAATATAGAGTTCCGTTCATGGACAGAGGGCGCACTTTTCATCGAACAAAACCTCTCCAATGGGGGAAATAAAATCGCAAGATAAAGGGAATTGTACTCAACTCGAGAAACATCTCCAGAGGGGGATGACCGAAACAAAAAAAAAATACTTTCACAGTTTGGTAAGGGATCGCCCATTCGATCGATTGGGCCAAAGAAAGTCCAGCGCGGGTAAACACATTGTTGTCAATATCCGGCCATCGACCGCCGTGCGAGGGATATGAGCTGTATTGACAGGGCCGCGGGCCACGGACTTATTGCTATCGGAAGAAACGTCAATCCGCTTAAAAACGGACGCTCTGTAAAATCTGATTTGCGAGTGTTGTTTACAAAACCCATCCACCATTGGAAATATGTGTACAAGCACGCGCATGGATAGGCATCTCGGTCAACAAAAATGGAGACTTCACAGGCCGACGAAAGTCAATATCAATAGATGTCATAAAAATAGCTCTTTCCTTTTTAAGGGAAAAATGATAGACAGGATGCATATTTTTCCCATAGTGAAGCAGCTTATTATTTCCACTCTTTTTCCACTGTGATATACATTCAGACATTTGAAAATAGTATCGCATAAATAATTTAAAACACTTGACATTTTTATAGCTTTCGAATTTCAATTTAAGGGTGACATAATTTGTTTTCGGTATAAATAACTCATCATTATACGTTTGAGCTTAAAATTACAGATCTTCATTAAGATTAAGATTTTGATTCAGAAGAAAGTAACAGAATCATAGAATTATCTGTATAAATAAATACAAGAAAATTAACACTGAAATCCTTACGTCTAAGAAGCTGTTTTGAATGGAAATATAAGCAAAAACATATTAGCGATTCATTTTTATAATAGTAGATATCGAAAATCATTCAACAGTTCATCATTTACGAATGCATTCTATCTTTTTCACAAGAGAGAAAATATGATCTAAATATCTGGATCCAATTGAAGGGAGAGAATCCTAAACAAATCCCCCCCCTCGAAATACTAGACGCAATTTTCGCCTTTTCATCTAGAAACCCACGGATTTCTCAGGGGTAAGTCATTTTTTAATAACTTTTTGCTTGATTGATTGTTTACTGTCGCATTGAACAGCAGCATGAGGACTGATGGCAATGGACTTCTTGATTTTGAGTTACAGTCAATTGATGAGGACGACATCTGAGATGAAATTCTGAAGGTGCCTGAGTTGGCGCTACCCACTTCTTACTACCTCACCACGCCATCATGAGGATTTTGAGCCCCGATAAATTTTACATGGATCTATACTTCTATACTACGGTTTTTGGTTAGAATCAAAACTCGAAAGAAGCCTTCACCAGTGGATTATTGCTGTCAAAGAACTGTTTGGAGACAAAATAAGCAATATGTAGGTGATGATTGAATTAAAATCGAAACTACTACCACTTTTGGCATTCATTTCATTCGTTGGATTGATTTCGTTTTGGTTCCCGACTGAAAAACCTTCCTGGCACGAAATAAAGAGGAAGGTTGAACCCGAAATCAAATCTGTTTTCCCGGCGAGCAGAAAATGGATGTTGATCTCGGGACGAGGAAACCATGATCGATGTTGGGCTGTTCGATTCCCACGCCACAGAGGCAAAACCTTCCCTCCGACTATCGGGTTTCAATTGTGCGCGTGCGGGATGAACGCGATCTTTTGCGTCGGGGGCTAGAAAATAAAGCGATGATGAATTGCGATCCGAAGACGCCGTTGTCTTCATCAAATAATAGAGGCGACGGGAGCGAAACAATATTGAATCATTTAGTTAAGCTCCGCCGAGAAAGGAGAGGAGGTTGTCAACGCTGGATGATATGATGAATGTCCTCGCTTGCATTTTTAACCCAAGAGACGCCGCTTTGAATAAATAAACAACCATCAGTGACAAGACTTTACTTTTTCCTCGCCAGTAAAGATAACCAAGGAGAATAATAGGTTTATAAAGGTTTGTTTCAACACCGGCGGTGATACTTGAACACAAAAAACATAGATAGCGCCAATGAAAATGTCGTTTGCAGACATAAAACAGCATAACGTTACAAAAAGAGCAGTGTAAGGGAAAAATATAATTTAATAGTGATCAAACAAAGTATGTTCAAGAATCAAAAATTACCCGAACTGAAATTTACTTTATTCTTGAATGCGTCTCGGGCACCATCCATGTCCAAGGAGCCAGGAGCAAAAATCAATTCTCCGAAGTTTGCGTGAGCAGCTTTCACAAAAACGAGCCCTGTGTTTAGGATTTGTGGGGCGCAGATAAGGCACGGCCCCAATAATCTCCGCCCGAGGGCCCTTCTCGAAGAATTCTGCAATTGTCGTCTGCGCCGAACGTGACTTTTACGCGTGACGTCACGAGGGAGAGCCTTGAGATGGATTCATCACAAATGATATCAGAACAGTGAATCTCTTGGAGAGGAAAGGGTAATAGAACACGCGAATGTGATCCCATAATCTCATGATCATTAAAAACTTGAGTTTGCAAAACCCCCTTTTTGAGGAATCTTCACCATATGCCCAATTTTAATTCATTTTTACTATACCGTGAACTTTTTTTTTTAAATTTTAAAATTAATTAATGAAGCCTGTAGTTGTCAGAATCACTTATGGTTAGAAAAGTAATTTCAAAAATTACCTGCCAATTGTTATTAGTGAATTTTAGCAAAAACGAACATTTTACTTTAAACGAGATCTTTTACCAATATCCCCCAAACGAAACGTAATATAACATTTATAAAAAATGATCAGTATCCACAATAATTGTTATAACGATAAAAAAATAGTTACAACAGAGAGTCGAACTGTGTAAGAGGATTGCAACTGCGTACCAATGTTGTATATCGTAAGAGAAATTATGCGCACCACCTACCTCATTGATAACCAATTACAAATTCAATGCAGCCATTACACTGAGGGCAGCTTAAGTTTGATGGTTGAGAGTTCTAAACAAAGAAGAGAGAAAGGACTTTCAAAAGAAACTCATTGAGGATTCCTAAACATTTGACTTTTTTTCTCGGATATTCAGCCAAATTCTTTAACCCAGAAAGAGATAGAACATGATAACGAAATTCTAGATGCAGAGCGAGCCGAGGCCCGTTTTAATTTAACTCATGGTTACCTTACTTTTTACAATAAATAAATGGAGAGCGTTTTGAAAAAAAAGGGGTAGCAGAAAGGAATGAGTTTTCGCGAAATGTTTTCTCCCTAGCTATATTTTTCACTTAACTCGAACGGAACAAACATTACACCATCAAACCACGAAAACCATCTTAAATTGAAAAGAAAATCAATTTTAATCGCTAAAAATAAAATGGTACTTTAAGTTCTGCAAAAGGAAAGTGACATGTAAGAGAGGAAAAAAGTGTTATACGAGAGCCGTTTTTTTCCAACATCCGATGGGCCATTAAAAAAAGACTAAAATACAGAACAAGATGAATTTATTG
Source organism: Nephila pilipes (assembly GCA_019974015.1). Lineage (NCBI taxonomy): Eukaryota > Metazoa > Arthropoda > Arachnida > Araneae > Nephilidae > Nephila > Nephila pilipes. The sequence goes on along the minus strand of BMAW01121092.1, from coordinate 913,714 downwards.
GCATATGTTATGTACAAACAAGGCTGCTTTTCAACATAATCACTGTGAAGATTCAGGTATTTGTCATTACGGTGGAAGAACATTCGACGTCCTGTTCGAAGAACGTGGCCGCCAATGATGTGATATGGATCTGCACTGTGCTTCGAAGCTTCTCATTGGTCTGGAAACTTAGGCCACCAAGTCAGCTTTTCAATTCAAGGAAGAGATGAAAATCACTTGGAGTTAAGTCAGTCAGGGCTATACGCAGGATGATCAAATACATCCCATTTAAATTACTCCAGAATCGCTTGGGTTGCAGCAGCACTGTGAGAGCGAGTGTTTTCATCAATGACGAAAATTTAAGAATCCAAGCATTCCTCTTCTTTCGTTTTGAATGACTCTTCGCAGTCGTCGTAAATTCTGACAGAAAATCGATGCATTGATCATAGTTCCCGGTTAAATAAACTCAACAAGCAAGACACGTTTTTGGTCTCCAAGACACTTCGCCATAACCTTTCTGCTATTGAAGGTTTGTTCGAACAGTCTTGAGTCCTTTCCCCTTCCCCTTTGTCCTGAATTTCGGTACGCCCGTCTTTAAATTTTCTACAGTATTCACACACAACACAATCATTCCTAAAGAGTTCACCGCATACTCGGTTCATTCATTAAATTCGGCTGCATTATTCCTCCATTCTGTTAGGAGAAAACGAATAACACTTCGCAATTCGCACTTGGCTGGAGCATCAATTGTTTATGTGCATACGACTCAGCTTGAAATGGCGAGATGACGTCGGCATTAGCAGAGGTTATAGTTAGAGTGATGCGTAGTCACCCAATGCGTATCCCCACCTCCTACTATATGTTTGGTTGTTCAACAGCTCGATCGAAAAAAAAAATATACGATTCTCGTACATGTTTATTTCGTTACATAAAACACTATTTTTCCTTAATTAAGACAAAATATGTTTTTTTTTATTTCTCTCAATTTCAGTCGAAAGAAAATGACAATTTTATTCTAGCTTCAAGATCTTCATTAAATAACTCAGTTTTGCATGTTGCACATTTCACGAGAAAAAAAGTTTTTCCTTCGATACCGTAAAAGGCTCATCAGTCATGTCACATACCCCTTCACTGAACGCAAAGCTTCACAACATTTCTGAGGACTTTTTTATCCAGAGTGTTTCGTTTGATAAGAAATGAAAAGAGCCAAACCTTACCTTATAAATATTTCATCGCAATGAAAGATGAAGTCGCTTTAGGCAAAATATTCAGATACATGGAAATTTTGTTCCAATCTGCTTTATTTTAGAATAAATACACCTATTGAAAGTAAAACAGAAAAATTACTTATTTATGGAAGATTTTTTTTAATAAGTCGAAGCGAACAAGAAGAGTTCCATTTTCTAAAGAATTATCCTTTAAATCATTTAAATTCGATACCAAATCGTCGAATCAGAATCCAAAGCTACAAAGAGGACCCACTCATTACCATTTTCTTATTCAATTATGAAGTGAAGTGAAGCTAATTTGAAAACAATCCACTTCTCACATCCACCCCACTTTTTTGTCTTCGCAACACAAATAAACAATAAGTAACCGAATCCCACTGAAAAGAAGAAGAGGCAACCATCCATTTGCATAAACGAATCGCTTATTAATTCTCTCTCTTTCTCTTCACTCCCTTCGTTGTTTTTTTTTTTTATCTCCATCTTCGAGAAAACAATTTTCTTCGGAAATTCACGTTTTGATAGCTCTTCAATCGGGCACTAATGGTTCCCGGGGCCTGATGGGACTCGAAATTAAATATAGAATCCCGCCGAGGCTAAAGACGGCACAAAAGAATCTGGAGCTATCACTGGTAATTACCGTCGCCGATGCAAATCATCCAATCACAGTGCACCCTCCCCCTCTCGTCATTACTTAATACTGCATCCTTGAAACTGTGAGTGGTTCAAGTCCGTAAGAACTGGACACTAGAATGGATGAAACAGGAAGGGTAGTGCTGTTAAAGGACTACACTTTTTACCAATAAATAAATAAATAAAATGAAAACACTTTCAGTGAGACGAAAAACACTGAAACAGAAGAAAGTTCGAGAACAATTTGAGGGAAATTGAAGTTAAAAATATATCCATTTCAGATACTTGAAATTTTTAAGCAACTTTTCTTACTAAAAGAAGAAGGATTTTTCATAAATTGTTCTTAATTACCACTTCATTCCGAATAAAAATCACACCGTATCTTCTTGACTTCACTCTTAAAAAATATTTTTCACAAAAAATGACACATCAAAAGTTTAGACACTCAAATGTGATAAATGAGCATTTAATAACACATTTCTAATGGGGTTTGAAACGAAATGTATCCTAAAACAAGATTACAAGTTTCGCAAATAATTTTTTAAAGGGACTTTCGATGCGTAATGAATTTCAAAATTTTAAAGCAAATTAATTCGTTTTCACAGTCCGATTTGGGAATATTTTATTACTGTAGCAAAGTAAAGGTAACGGGAAATTTGCAGTTTCAGGAGATGGATAGCCGAGCATTAAACAACCCTCTCCCTTGATTCCGATTCCAACCCTTACCCCTCTTTCGCATGAAACTTGCTTCCGAAAGCAACAATTAGAAGAGTTTTCCAAGAATTCGTTTTTCCACCCCCATCACTGCGTGGAGGGGGAAAAAACAATCGGCCCCCGAGAGGACAGTGATTATCGAGAGCATTTTGGGGAGAAAACGTGTAATTTCGGAGAGGGAATAATTGCCGGAGAAATCGGAAAACTTTTGCCGCAAGACCATAATTGCGGAGAGCAAATTTATTTTCATTTGTACAAATCTATCTTAAGTGAAATCGCCAGATGGTAGGCTTTCCCGCTGCGTTCCTCCGGGAAAAATGCGAATCCCAGAATTTCGGTTAAAGGGGAGGGGGATCCCGAAAAATGTTCCCCTCGAAATATTGTAATCGGCAGAGCGGTTGGAACGCGCGGTAACGACCACGGAGGGCGTGTTAGGAAACAATTTCAGTTTGGAAGCAATTAAATTTTTCGACCCCTTAATGTAGAAATCGTTTGAAGATGCTAGAGATGCGTAAATAGCAGACGCTTCGCGGAGAAATATTTTCCCTAAAAGAACGTTTTTTCTCCTCCATCGAAGCAGTTCCTCGGTAATCGCGTTCGGAAGCTCAAAGGGTTTGAAAAATGCCTCTCCGTGTTTGCATAAGTAGTAGTATAAAGGGCTTTTCTCCATGTGTGTGGGCAAGAATTAACACGCATTTTCTATTAATACTAACATTTAAATAGACACAGACGGATCCGTGCCCTCCATCACCCACGAATGTCAAATAGAATTTTTGAATAGTTTAAGGCATCTCGCGTACTGAACAAAACACACTTCTTGACGGATGCTTCAGACGATGTAAAGTTATTTCACGAGCCTAGAAATAGAATTAAAATACTTGGTTATAGCATCGCTTTAACATTTAACATGTAATTTCTGGTACTGAAGTATCCATCGTTTGTATCTTCAAATAGGCTTGACATTTTGAACTTAGGTACTAAAATCACTCGAGAGGAGTGATTTCATGATTAATATACAAGACGAAAATAAAACTGAACAGGCAGAAAATCAGTTTTTAATTTTATTGCGATATAATTATAGATATCACTCAATCTGTCAGACATTTATTTCACTGAATCTTCATGTTCACTTTTGTCGCCTGACATAAAATCCAAACATTTACAACGGATCGCATTCTTTAAAGTTCTGAGTTGCAGTCGACAAAAATTAAATTACAATTGATCAAAGTCAAGAATTTAATGCAAAAGTATTCTTTCAGCTATAATCAGTTAGCCACATGTACAAAATTAGAATAATTTTTAATCCCCTCTTCTAGCTTCCTTCTACCTCTATAATACACAGAGAATCTTCGATTACTCCTTTCAGTTCATTTATAAACTAGAATCTCAACATAATCTGAATGATGTATTATTTCGAAAATTATTATTCAATGGACATTTAAAATGCGAGCCAATAAAATATAGAATATAAATACATCCGGAAAAGTTTTGTATGCGCCGTATTACAAACGAAATAGAAAAAATCAGTCTCTCTTCCGAATCTTTATATCATACATCTTTCTTATACCAAGTGGACGCGGTAAGATAGTGGTCATGGTCGAGAACTCACAGCCAGTGGTTTTCGTTGAGTTGGGGGATTCGAGCCTTTATGCGATTAAAAACCCATTTTGTAGACGGAGCTGATGCACATTAAATCTGTCGAGGCTCAAAGTCCTCCCATTGGCGTGGTTTGGAAGTTAGGAGAGAGAGGTGCTAGCTGAGATGTCTTCCTCATCACTTGACCGAGATCCGCCGCTGATAGCTCTCATGTTGCGTCTAATGATACAATAATAAAACCACACCACATCAAACCTTACACTAATGGTAGCAGTTTTCCATGAAACAGATCATCGTTGCAAGAAAGAAAGAAAAAGTAAACTTCAACTAGACAATAATATTTCGGTTTCAAAAAAATCTACTGGAAGTGGATAACGAGATTGTCTCATGATATGAGGTTTTGGTCATCGGGCATTCGAGTCGGGCAACCGAAAAATATTTAATAAACAAAATTATGTAAGAATTAAAAAATTAAAATTATCTTCAACATTAAATATTTATCACCGTGTGTTATAAATAGCACAAAAATAAGAAATTAAAAAAATCAGTCGTACTTATAAACTCAAATGTTATTGATAGAACATCCGGGAGTTTCAAAGGAATTACATTAAGCATTCAGATGGCGTCATTTTTCACGAAGAAGAAGCTTCATTTCATCATAGAAGCCGACAAGCGTAAAACTAATGAAAAAGATCTATTTTTCTCATAAAACCCTCGCCCCAATTTTATTAGTAAAAAAATAATTAAAAGTTTCAAAGGTGGAATGTTTTTACATAGCCAATAGCTAAAGGAGGATCAAAAGATCCCTTTCAAAGCATTTCGGGAGCAGTTCATTCGCGTTTGAGCGAAAAGGAAAAGAAAAAGTCAAATGCGGAAAGACCAACAAAAATTAACCTTCAATATCGTATACAGGATACGTTTGCAATTGGATAAAGTTTAAGATAAAAGTACAACAAATATGAGCTCTTCTAGAGGGAAAAAAAGCAATTTATCCGCTTTCTCCATACATCTCAAAAAAAATAATTCTCAATTCAGTGTACCACATATGGAGCGGATTGGGGATGGTTCACGGCCAACCCATAACATACTTTGAAAGTTCAACGTGTTTATTATTTTTTTTAACCCCAAATTAGATTATATCTGAGTTTGAATATTTTGACTCGGATGGTTCAGTGGAGATTCTTTAATTTTTATGTTTAGAGATTTTACAACAACTAGATGAACTGTTCTTAAAATAAACAAAATGAGATTTAAAGAAGCAGGTTATTTTACATCGCATTCCGAAATTTAAATTTAGAAAAACTTATTTTTATTTAGTACTCAAGATTTTATTGTTAAGTTTTATTACCTTTATTCATAAACTTTCAATTATCCCGAGTTTCTTTAAATTTTCACCGTACATTTCATAATTCTCGATGAGAATATTATAGTTTAACAGGGAAGAAGACGAAGAGCGCCATCGATTGTGCGCAATTATTGGGATTATTTTCAGGGAGATTTTTTTTTTTCTGTCTCAAGTTTAACTTCGTAAAGCCCTCCGTTCTGCATAAATCAGTCTAGGTAAAAATAGCGAAATTAGTCACTATTGTAGCAATCCTGCAACCCATCATCAATGTTAATTAATGAATTATCAAGAAATAAATTTTATGAACAAATGTGGATATGCATACCTCGAAAGGCATAATTTTGAGAATTAAAAATAATTTTCACGGTAAGGCGTCACTTCCTTAGACGCTCGATCTCAGGAGATCCAGCGAGATGACCAACGAGATGTTACGAACAAAAGACGAAAAGTCGTACCTTCTTTTTACATTTTAAGATACTTTCCAGAAAAAAATGTACTCGAACGTAGGCAGAAAAAGTATCGCCCAAGAAGGATATTATAAAAAATTCAATATTTTCAATTAAATGTATTTCGGAAACAAAAGAGTGGCAACGATAGTCGACGACCGGCGTTGTTTCCGTCGATTCACGTATTCGAATCCTGGTACTACTAAAACCCCGTCGTGTAGCGGGTATCATCCACATTAAATCTGTCCAGTTTCAATGTCCTCACATTGGGTTGGTAAGAAAGTTGGAGAGGATGGGGGAGGGCAACTCACGTATCGATATCGTCACTTGAACGAGGTTGAAAATTAAAAGGTCCATTGGTAATAATCCTAGTATTGTTTCTCAGTGCGAACGTTAATAAGGAATCAGTTAATTAAATAGCATCGAAGAAGAAAACAAAATTACATGTTAATAAAAGAGAAGAACGGTCGAGTGGCCACGATACCCTAATGGATAAGGTGCCAGGCGGTTTTCGTCGAGTTGCGGGTTCGGGCCTCGAAGCCACGAAAGACCCACCGTGTAGTCGGGGCAGATGCACTTTAAATCTGTCGGTCCTAAAGTCCTCCCGTTAGCAGAGTGCCAGCTCAAGTGTCGTCCTCGTCATTTGACCGAGGTTTCAAATTACAAGGTCCGTACGACGTTAATAACGAACGATATAGCTAACGTCTCACACGTAACAGTAATTTATGAGATATTACAAACGTAATTTTGAGCCATGATGAAGAGACAACTCTTGAGCTGGAACCCCACTCTCCTAACTTCCACACCTGGACAACGAAATAACTCTAAGCCTCAGAAGGTTTAACGTGCATCCGCTCTCTCCCCCGCCCCACTAAACCGGGTCTACTATCACAATCATAAAAAGAGAGAGGACAACCTCTTGTACAAGTATCCTTCTTTGTGTATATATATTTTAAAACTAAATGAAAACAAGAGCCTACCTATTCGTTATCCAATTTAAAGTGAAATGTAACCCACCTTTCCTTAGTCCCAAGAAGAGCTGAACGGAGCGTGCGAATGCCAAATCAACTCCGCAACTAGTCTATGCGGCTCAGAACCATTGAGCGAGGGAAAATTAAGTTCCGTCGGCCTAATGAGCGTGATTGCGCGGTCTCGAGAGCTCTAGATCCCAAACTCTAGGGCGTCGTTGAAGGGATTAGCGTGCGCCACTGACGATTGACCGAGGTATGTTAACGCTCCGTCGAGTCAACGATCCCGATAACCATTGTGGAACAGCGCCGTTGTTGCAGAGAATGCGCTTAAAAATATAGTTTAATTACCAGTAGAAAAATGAGAATTATTTTTGATAGGAAAATTAATATCCCAGCAGCGATATGTTTCGAATCATGAAAGTAAATTGTTATTTCTGTTCCCATCGACTTTGAAATGATTTACCGTATTTAGGGATGAGGGTCGTTCATGAAAATTACATATATATACATTAATTATTCCAATTATTAAAAATAACATCACATATTTAATACTCCCAAACTGATTGTGAAAATCAAAGACTTCGGAATATTTATTTATGAGAACGATTTTTGAAGCTGTTTTCAAAGTGAAAAGCTAAATTACAGAATTCTGATTTTTTTTTATACAAAAAATTCATAATCCTAATTTGTTTTTTTCCCTAGAATTTTTAGTTATCGACAACAGTAATACTATTCGTTTTGATAAATTTACAGCAGATTCATTTATTCTAAGAAGAAAAAAAAAGGCACTCCTTCATGAGTTAAAAAAATGCTCGCCAATTATTTTCAAAAACTGTAATGACTTAAATCGTATTTTTAACCTATTTAGACTATCATAGAATTGTATTAATAAATTTAAATTAAAAATAATAACAGCCTAAGAAAACTGATTCTCTCTCGAATGAATATCATTCACTTTATTTCAAAATTTTAGGAAAACATAAATAAATTATTGTAGTAGAAAGATTTTAAACAGCGTATTTCAACTGAAGACGATTCTCTAACATTCGGTCAACGAAACGGTTCTCCCAGTCTGTTTCTTAAAAAACAGTATTTAGAAACATTCTTATTTCTTGAAGTACTTCTTTTTAAATCGTGTAAAGAGCAACAACCTTATCTTTCTTTAGCAATCCCCTCTTTTTCAAACGATCTAATCCAATTAAACGCGCGTGTGTACATACATGCAGAGGAGAAAGAAAACACGAGGCTTTAGATAAACAAGGAACGGTTGAAAAGAAACTTTCGAGTAAAGCAAAATTATGAGGAAGTCAATACAAAGGAGATAACTTTTGGCCCCTCAACCCCCGTCCTCAAACGGAATTTTATTCAGATAAAGAATCAGGAAAAAAAGTCACACGAAAAATGTTTGCTTAACCCTGGTTACTTTGAGGCTGATACACAGAACAAAATGCAAAAGTAAATGAGAGGAAATAATTCTTTGGGAGCACAATTCTTTTCTGTTTAGCGCCGTTTTAGAAAAAATACCACCTGTTGATATTATTATGGTGCGGGTATTTATTTTCATAAATGAAGTATTTTAAGGACGGAAAGTTAAGGCGAGAGAGAGAAAATATTTTCTCTTTCATTGTTATAAATGGCAAAGCGATGTCATTTCCATATAAAAGAGAAACTGTTTTGCATCGCAAAAATTTTTTTTATAAAAAAGGGGTGCAAATTGTTTCGAATTCGGGAAAGAAATATCAAAGCAGGCGTAAGAATAAGAAATCTTGTTCATATATTTTTGCAAATACATTTTTTTTTCTCTTTCGAACGTTCGAGTAAAATTATTTAACCTGATAATTTAATCGCCTTCCATTCAAAATCCGATTCGACACTAAGAATATACAAAAAGTTTACTAATTCAGATGCTTTTCGCATAACATTACCATCTTTATAAAATTTTTAAAAATGACATATTTCATCATCCCACAGATATTTTTCTTGAAATGTAATTGACAGTCAATAAATGTAAAACGCTGGAATTATTTTCTAATAATTATCTTAAATTATCGATGAAAATTCCCGCCATCCTTAAGAATTTTCATTTCATGAAAAAAAGCATAAGAATTTTTTTTAAATGTCCTTTCTACTTTAAAAGTATATATTAAAATGTATCAATGTAGGGGAAATTACGATAAAAAGGTATTTTAAGAAGAGAGGACAACAGAATAACACTTTTTAAAGGAATCAATCGTTTTCTATGAAATATGCGAGTATACGGATGCATCCTTACACACATCCACATTGCAAAGTAACCACCCGAGTTTTAAATGATTAAGCGCTCTGTTAAAGGTGAGTGCCATAAATCTGCAAAAGAAATCTTTCGTGTGCGATTCATAAAATCATTCAGAGGGGAACTCCTTTTTTTTTTCTCTTTGCTTTCGCGCAAGTGGCAGGAGAGCGATGAGGCCATTAAAGGCGAGTTGGTAATGAAGCGGCCACCGACCGAAAGGATGTTATCAATCTAAATTCGATTCGGGAAGCCATTTCTCCTTCAACATCGACTCGTGGTATTGTTACGCTTTATTTTCTTCGTTTCTCCGGGAGCCAAAGTGGTACAGGTCCTCAGAAAGACTTCCGTTTTCCTGAACACGCCCCCAGATCACTTCGGGGTCGAACACGATGAAAAGCCAATTTTACTATTCTTTCCACTTCTAATGTTTCGGCATATTGTTATAAAATACCGAATTTTTTTTAAAAAACAATCAGGTATCAGTGAATTAAAGATGACAAAAAATACGACTGATTACAATTCTGGTGACCACAAGAAAAAAAATTGTCAGAAATTTGTTCTCCTTGATAATATCGGAAATAAAGCAAATCCCTATGTTTAGAATTGTTTCGAATGACAAAAAAGTAAAATCCTTAAAAAAAGGATTAATGTAAAATTATAAAGCAACAAAAAACAATGATAAAGGGTTATATATATATGTGTGTGTGCGTGTGTGTGTGCATGTAACTTTGCATATCGTATATTTCTACAGATAAGACGATAGTTGAATCATAAAAAAAGTCCCCAAAAATCCGGGGTCGTCTTATAAGACAGACACAAAACACACACAAATTGATTGACATAAATTAAGCTTATCCCTCTTGAATGTATTTGAAATCCTGCAAAATCCTCATCTAAAGCAAACAGCTCCTCAAGTACATCCTCGCTTTCCTTGATGGGAAGCTCGTAGTACGAGTCCCATTCTGTACCTAGCGAGTCGATCTCCACTTCTTCATTAGTATCCCATTACAAATCATCCTCGGGGTCATCCATAGCATTAGAAATGCCACATTCTTTTTGAAGGATTTGTTAGAGGCATATGTGAGTTCGTGATTCGGCACGTGCATCCATAGACGTGATGCCAAATGCAAGTAAAATAAACTTGGCAGATTGATTTTGTATTAACGTCCCATTTGGAAGCAACACGAGAGTTATTAGCGGTAGACCTCGTAATTATGAACCTCAGTCAAGTGACGAGGACAACAACTGAGTTGGCGCCTCCCTCAGTAAACTTCCACACTACGCCAATGAAGGGAGTTGGGATCTCGACAGATTTAATGTGCATTAGCCCCCACTACACAGAGGGTCATCAGTGGAATCAGGGCTCGAACCCACGACTAGACGGAAACTACGCCGGCCGCAAGTTCGCGACAATGACCAGAAGGCTGCCGCGGTCACCAAGCAGTGCTTTTGAAATGAAATTTGTTCCAGATGAGGATAGCTGATCTACACTAAATTCTTAGGTCGTTGATAATTTGGGGATCGTCATATAGGACAGATATATGCTAAAACTGTAAGATTGTCGAAACTTTATAACTCGTTTTATCTGCAGAAATATACATTTTAAATACATATATATTCTTTTATTTCAATGTTTTTCTTGGAACAAAAAACAGGGGAAAAAAATAACGGAAAAGAAATATTCAACGAAAAACTAAAGCAAACATTCCTTTCCAGAAAAGTTTACGATCAGGGAAATATTTTTTTAAAGCTTTACTAATATGAAATTAGACTGCCATTTGTTTTACCGCCTAAATTGAAATATCTCGCTCTGAATGATAAATAATGGCGGTGGCCAGGGACGTACATCACGCTTAATTCTGCATTTACTTATTATTATCTGCTTCGATGATTGCCACCACTGGGCCAACTCGGAAGCGACTTGGGTCATTTTCCTCCGATTCCTGGAGCTGCTTTTAATCATTTTTCGAGATGAAGAATGAAACGAGATGACTTTTCCGTTTTCATTCATGGCAGAATATTTTCTCTTTTCACTTTCTCCTTTAATACGTTTCCCCCAGCAGTCTTGATTCATTTTAAGCTATCCCAACTACTCTGATTTATAAATTCGAGAAGAGTTTTTCTTTCTCTCTGTACTTTCCATTTGTTCGACCATATTTTTGCAAATTTACCAAATCGATCGAAACGACACAGGAGAGGCCATTCTGGTATGGATTCGGAAGAGGAGGGAGAGGGGTACGGATAAGAGAAGAACATTTTTGTAAAATAAAATGGAAAAACATTTCCACGGGAAAAAAAAAAAAAGAATGAAAAGAAGGGAAAAAACCGCGGAAGTGAACGAGTTTTTAGTTCCACACAATCCGCCATTCCATAATATTCAATTTTCGGTTTGAGTTCTGATTTTTATCGAGTTTTTTTTTCCTACCCTTTTCTCTTCGTATTCTTTTAATTCTTTTTTTCTTTCCTTCTCCGTTTAAGAATATGTATGTATATACCTTTTAATGTTTTTCCCCTTTTCTAGGAGCAGATCTCCAAAACCCGATACCAAACAATGGGTCTCGCTGTTTTTGAGATTCGATTTTGTTTACGCGGAGAATAAAAACGCATTATAAAATAAAACGTCGATATTCATTCGTTTCTCGAGGCTGGATTTCCGCGATTGTGTCCAGGATTTTCCGTTTCTTTTTTCAGGTGAAAGAGATTCTGTTTGTTTTCCAATCGCACGTGCGTTTTGAATTCGCGTTTCTAATTGTTCTTTTCTGTGTTGAGCCGGGAAAAAAAATACATTAATAAATTTTTATTTCAAGAAAAATTGCCAAAAATCAGAAAAAAAAAAAGGTTTGGTAAGATTTCTTTCTTATGTAAATGTTTGTTTATTTGTTTATTTACCAACTTGCATATATAAAGAGTCAAAAGTGAACGTACAGCTTCACATTTTAAAATTTTAGTAACAAATTTTACAGTATTAAATATAAAAATATATAACTTCTCTATAAAAGAATTATTTACATTAAACAAAGAAGTAGAAGGCAAAAGTCATAGTCACACTTGCAATGAATATAAATTTGACGAACTTTATTAACTCAAAATTTAACAATTAATATTCTATTTGTCTATCAGGAGCCTGTATGAAGGGCATGGAAAGAACTATTTTTTGTTTTGTTTCTTTTGGTCAATAGAATTTCCACGGCATTTCTAAAGCATTTCAAAGTGATTGCTAACGTGTATCAATTTTGTTTCATAAAATTTGACTTCATTTTTCTGGAAACATGTTCGAACGGATTCAAATCTGGTGGACGGGGCTATGAATGTTCTGGAGTGGGATAGTGGAGACAAAGCTTTACAGTTTCAGCCGTATGCTTAGTGTCATCGTATTTCTGAAGGCCAAAACTTTTTCAAATCAATTTATCCCGTTTTGTCAATTATTTTCAGAACATTTAAAATGATACATTTCAGAGTACACAGAAGCAAATTCTCTTAAACCAGAGGTCCTATATATCCAAAATGATTTACGATCCTTAACTATAGTTTGCTGTAGAATTCTATTCTTTAGTTGCAGTTTACAATAAGCGATTGTCCTTTTTTTAGAATACCTAGAATTTTGATTTATAAGAAAATAATGCATTTCTTTCAAAATTATAAAAGATCTCCATAACGCTTGGGAATTGGTTTGCTTTTATTAAAATCACACTAGAAACAACACGAAGGCTATTAGCGATGGACTCCATAATTTTGAGCCTCAGTCAAGTGACGAGGACGACACCTGACCTGGCACTACCCTCTCCTAACTTCCCCACCCAGCCACGGGAGGACTTTGAGCCTCGACAGATTTAACGTGCATCAGCCTCGGTTACACGGCAGGTGTGGCATCAAGGATCCAACTCGCGACTCGGCAAAAACCGTCAGTCGTGAGTCCGCGACAATGACCACTAGGCTACCGCAGCCTTACAGCGCTCATCAGCTGTTTTTGACGACTAACTTACATTGTTGTACAAGAAAAAGAAGCCATCATTACATTGACGGCTTCTGTTTCTTGGTATTCTGATACACTGTCCAGTTGATTTCTCAGTTATTTCTCTTAACTCGTAACTATCACTAACTTGTAATACTTTTATGCTGGAAATAACTTTGATTGCACTAGTATTGAGGCATTATTTAACTTTTCAGAGATGGATATCCTCGTTTGAAATCCTTTTGGGCACATTTAACATAAACACATTTGAATAGTTACCCATCACATGATACTTTTAATTAGCGATACTTTAAACAATCGGCTGAATTTTTTTTATATATTTCCTCCGATTTCTTTAAGATTTTCTTTCATTCTTTTATTGCACAATGAGTTAACATAAATCCTTACTTTTTTCTCTAAAGATACGCTTTCACTACTATTCATAACAAAGTAAAATTTTATTTCAGCCAACTTTCAAATAACTAACTTCAATAAATGATCTAAACGCGATTTCTGAACGAAGTAAAAAAGAGCTTATGAACTGTACGATAATTTTTGATTCATAGATTTTAGTCATTTGTCCCAAACACGTAGGCAACATTATTTGCATAATCCAGTTTTCGGCCTTTTCACTATTTCTTCGATATAATTGATTAATATAAATGTTTAATATAAAAAATTCCAATATGTAATTTAATGCCCTTCTCTATTGATGTTTTAATTTGTAAAATGTAAGTTTACGTTAATATACTTCACTATTAATATAGAAGAGATTAAATTAATGTGAAAGAAAAGCTCTTTTCTTTCACATTAATTTAATTTTTTGTTCCTTTCATGCCACGTTTTGTTCAAGGCGTATTCATAGAGTCAAGTTATAGAGCTACATAAACGAATGATCAAACCTTCTAATTAAATTTCGTACGAGTAAATACCATAAAGTTATTATTATTACTGAAAAATAACCGAGATATCTGGGTAGAATTTACTCTGCATATTTAATGAATCTTATGCAGGTGCATAATGTTTTCGGTTACAGCTATCCATGTTGATTTGTTTGATTTTAGGAAGCCGTAAATTGTGTGAAAAAACTTGCAGTATTGTAAAATTTTAATTATTACTAAGTTAATCGAGGTAGTAACTTAATTTTTATTTATTATTCTTGAAAAACTTTTGTGCGTAGCCACTATCCAAAGTTATACATTTCTCTAAAAGTTTCTTCACCATTCGAAGGTTGTCATTGAAGAAGACGCCAGAATGACTCTTTATCTTCTCTATAGTTGCGGGTTACTTCAATCTACGACTTCCTGAAGCAGAAAAAATTCAACATGAATAACTATAACTGACAACATTATGTGCCTACATAAGTATTAATTAATACGCAGAATATAAATTTTATCGAGATATCTCGGTTATTTCTCAGAAATAATAAAAACATCACTATACTCCTCCGTACTATGAGAGCTTTATTTTACGGATAATGTTACGGAAAGAACACCGAATGTTCCCTTTCATTGGATTATTATGATAGCTTCTCTATCTTCGAACTTTCTCATAACTCGCACAGTATTATGCATCTGAATGCAACGCCACAGAAAGCAATTGCAGCTCAAGCAGCTTTTTCTACATACAACAACAATAAAAGACAAAACATTTATTTCTGGAAACAATTTTTTTCTTCGTAATATCAGAAATGGTGAAGCAAGAAGTTATTGCAGCACTTTAACAAAGCTCTGTCTGGATCATATTTCGATCAGAGAATGTACAAGGAGGGACACTTACAGCAGTTGTTTCTAAACCACATCAAACGAAACGCGACAAATGTTGTCCTCAACATGATATTCTAGATAAAATAAAAATGTCTTAGAAATACGCTGAGGAGGCATGGATTTAAATAAGATCAGTTGACATACAGGGGAGCTTAAAAGGAAGAGAGTGGCGCCTCTGTCGATTAAAATCGAGTGAAATGACGTCACACCCTCATTCGGATCACGATTGTCAAGCGATGCCGAAAAGAAACTATTCCGACATCAACGACACTTTTTTTAAAATTTTACTACCGAAAGGGCTGAATCGACAAAGCGAGCCTTGTTTCAAAACAGTCTCCGAAAGAAACTCTTTTTTCACTTCCCGATGTGCGTCGAAATTGGTCAACCGGACAACCCTAAATCCCAGAATGGATCGGAAAAAAAAGGGGGAGTATTTTGAGGCAGATATTCGTCTCTTTCTTCCGCGAGGGTAAAGGGGGGGGGGAGAACAGAAAATCTACATCTGAGGAAGGAAAAAAGTGGAATCCAAGATTGAATATATATATATATTATCTACTTATTTTTTCCCTTCCTTTTCAATAACCCTATTCCTTTTGAATCTCAATTTATTTATTTATTTATTTTGCTGCTACTTAGGTTTACCGAATTTTTGACAAATTTCATCTTATAGCCGTTCCAAGGGAAGGGGGGGGGAGGACGAGTTACTTTTTCAATTTATCCATTTCTCCATCTTCTTTTCAATGGGAGATTTAACTCCATTCCTTCCTCCTCCCTCACCGTTCGACCACCTGCATCTTCTCCCTTTCCGATTTTTGAGTCTCTTCCCTTCCCCCTTCTCCTCCCTCTCGCATGATAAATTGAAGAGTTTTTGCATTTTATAAATATATTTTTACAAAAGAAAACGGAAACTTTTTGGACGTTATATTTGGCCACGTACGGTTTTACAAGTTCTCAGGAAATATCAGTTAAGAACAGATGTCAGATCCAATACGATATTCCGTTCAAATCAATACGCGCAACAAATTTGCCGAGTCTGAGGAAAAAGAAGGCCAGCTTAAGGGCCATTTTTTCTTAACCACGAATTTTGCTGCAAAATTAGAATAATGCTCTTTAGAAGTGGACAAATAATAAAGTCGTTTTTGTTTCTTGATCGTTTTCTGTATGCCTAATTCAAGGTCGGTCTCTTAATTTTGAGTACCAGTCGGATGACGAGGTATACACTTGAAAACTTGGCATCAAAGTTTCACATCCACATGAAGATAATGTGAAGATTTTAATGTGCATCATCCGCTTTACTCAACGAGTATACGTAGAAATAGGATTTGAATGCACGACTCGACTCATGCCGGTTTGAGATTGAGCGCTAGGCTATCGCAACCATGATGTTACATCAAGCGACTCAGGCAGTCGCGATCGGCAAATTTAAGAATTCGAATCCTGACTGAACAACAACTATAGAACTGAGACTGGTCTCGTGATTAAAATTGAAAGACTGGGTCCTTCGTTCGCATCATGTGATTGGGATTATGAATGACAACCTATAAAAACGCAGGACATTTCAAAAAAATTTCTAAAATCTAATGTAAAAGTTGTGGTTTCGATTCACACACACTCGAGCAATGGGAGAAAAAAACGATAGAAGCATTATTTAAAACTACTTCCGAAATGCATCCACCTCCACATCGTACGATCTCCAAATTAAATCGACGTGCAGTCATTATTTCCTATAAAACGTGGACTTTCTTTTCGTTTTCAGACGAAAAACACTCCGGACCACATTTGAGAAGCTGCTGCTGGTGATGCTTGTCCCTATAACATGGCTCTCACAGTACAAAAAGCTGGAATAGGGAATGACCAGTAGAAAAGCTTCATGCATAGACTCGCAGAAGCAGAAAGGAATCAGTGTTTATACTTTGAGTTGATGAGTAATTCACACAAATCTTTATCCTGGAAAAACGCTTCAAGCCCCAGTTGCCGAGCGAAAGTATCTTCACTATTACAATAATTCCTGTAGAAATAAAATGAAGCATTCGGACGACTATGCCTAGTTATCTATAGTATAGCAATAAAACATTCGCGTATTCTGTGTACATAACAGACCACAGAAGATGGACCTCATAGTTTTGGACAATGATGAATGCGAAAGACTAGTTTTAAAAGAGCAATTATTAAATACTATTTGGGGGGAGAGAGAGAGAAATAGATTACACCTGGTTTCTTTTTTTTTGAAAATCACAGAACTCAAATTCGCTGCTCCACTAAAACATCGCGTCCACGAGCTCTATACCATGACCACTCACCAACCATGCTTTGTTGCAGTCATGCACAAATGTAAAAACAAAATATAGAAAACAACAGCCTTTTCAAACTGTCATATACTGTTTTAACTTGAAACAGGTAACTCGTAAACTTGATATACAGGTTGTTACAATTTCTTTCATGTTATGAAATTATCATAGCTAAACTATGTTACGCATTTAATTATGCTTATCAGACACTTACGGCAGGCAATTTTGACCAAATTCCAGTTTATTCGTATCTATTATTGATAAGAATTTAAATTAATGTTGATGTAGAGCTATTGCAGACAGACTTAGTAATCATAATAAACGATTGTTTGAAAACGGCATGGCGCGATTTAATTGATTATTGTATTAACCTCGCGCTAACAATCAACACGAATGAATGACAAATCTCGTCATTATGATCCTCAGGTCAAGTGATGGGAACGACACCTGAACTGGCAACCCACTCTCCCAACTTCCGCACCATCCCAATGTGAAGACTTTGGGTCTAAACCGATTTAACGTGCATCAGCTCCACATCAAGACAAGTTTTTATGTTGCTTCGGGACTCGATTTTCCGACTCAATGGAAACAACGCTGTCCATGAGCTCGCGATCATGACCACTCGACTATTGCGGAGTAGAAGTTTAGAGCGTGAGTGCATTCCCATATCTAAGCTTTACTTTGAGAGCCATTTGAATTTGAAGTACAGCAGCCCAAAATGTTGTCTTGGGTACACTTCGACTCGTGACCTTAACTGTTAGACCTCTTTCGATTATCTTCGCCATTCGTGAATGTTGAGCCCTCATAGCAGAATCAATGCGTATGTTTTGGGCATAACATCGAAAGTGGAAGTAATTCTCAAATTATCACCGCCCCCCCCCCCCGCGGGCCGCCGCCTGTGAAATAGGAGCAAATCCGCAGAATTCACCCTAAAGCGTCGTCCTCGAAAGCCCATGCAAATCAGAAACGGCGCACTTGGGGAAGGTGTGCTGCCTCATTGCGCAGCGCACAATATCCTAAAAAGGCGACTTCCTCGGGGACAAGACGAGGGGCAATGAGCCGTCGACCCATTTGGGGTAATGCACTTCTGGGCAATAAGCACCGCGAACGCAATCTAAGGGCGGGAAGTCCGATGGTTACATACACCGCTTAATCAAAGGGGATGGCTCCAAGATCCAGTAACGCTAAGCATTTACCGGTATTGAATGTTAACGATGATTCCCAACGTAAATAGAAGTAGGAGCGTATATCGGGACTATCTCCTCCGTCTGGTCACATTTTGGGGTTATCAAACATAACACCCACATTTAAAACTGCATTTTATTAATTGTGACCGATTTTGGAAGTTACTCCACAAAATGCCTATTATTTTCCGAAAAATAATTGTCCGATCAGGTGCATACAGTGAGAGAAACATTGTGCAAAGAGAATATTTTAATATAATTATAAGTTGATTTAGCATTAGTACCGAAATTAACTTCTTTAGTACAGTAAAAGCCCGTGAAAAAACTAGACAGAGAAGGAAACATAACATTTGTAATGATGCGCAACAATGTCTGTTGAAAGGACTTATTGTTTATAAATGTCGCACTTTGAAACAAACTGAAGGCTACTGGTGAAGGACTTCAAAATCGTAGATCAATGATTCCAGTAACAAGGATGCCAATAGAGCTAAATCCCTTCGTGATGACTTTGAGCCCCAAAAAATTTAATCTGCATCAACCGGCTACACGACGGATCTTATAGCATCATCTGAGTCTTCGGAAAGAATATTTTCTCAGTAGTATTATTAAATAGAGTCCTTTTTTTCAGAGAAAAAAATTTGACAATTTATTCGAAGAAAATCTAACGATATTAATTCGTAAAACTTTTCATAAGTGATGTGCAGTTTTAGTTGGAGCTCATAATCCTTGTGGGTTTATATCTCTAGAAAATGTTTTGATGTTCATAGCTTTGGATTCTATACTTATTAAGATCTAATCCGTTATTGAAATTAAAATCAGTCATAAAAAAATTCGTATCAAAGAATGTATTGAAAGAATCCATATCACCCCTTTGGAGGAAGTTAAACAAAAGTATCTCTACACTCGCGCATTTAATTCTGCGGCGCGTCATTTCAACACATTTTCCTCTTCCAGAATTCTCGCGATCCATCTGCATCAACCCACACGCGAGGCGAAGGGGGTAGATTTTTGTTGTTTACGATGTCCCAGTAAGCTCTGAACCCAAACCCGAATTTTTCCCGCGTAATCATTATTTTTACTTTACCAATTTAATGTTGCTTTATCTTAGTTTTGCTGTAATTACACTTATTTTCGAATCATCCATTCAAAGCAGCCCGCACAGTTCTCGTCTTCGGTTCCGCTCTAATAAATCTTTTTCTCACACCACTTTATTTACGCGCCACAAATTACCTTTAGATCAACAAAACGATCATTAGCCATTTTTCACGGCTTTCTTCCCCCCACGAAATTATTAATATCGCGCTCTTCCGAGAGAATGGATGGACTACGAGAGAAAAGGTAATTCCACTTCTCTGCTCCCCCTCCCCCGTTGTGCGTGCTAAAAGAACAACGTGTGTCAATGAATTTTAACTCTCGCCAGTAGAGGGGGGAAAATATTAATTTTATGATAAAAATAATTCGAGCAAACAGTACCGATTGAAAGTTATACGTCATTATTATCGAGTTTTCCATTAAGAACAATTAGAATAGCTTACTTTCAATATTTTTCTCGCTCTTGTCGTACGACACATTCTTTTTATTCGAGAAAGTAAAAGTGAAAAACCAACACTAATGTAGAATGGGCTTTTACAGTATTCCAGGTAGTTAAGATTTTCGATTCCTCGCGGTGTTTGCTCTAGACCTGAAAATAAATATAAGCAATTCGTTCATCAGTGCTACCCTCCCTTCCGCCACATCCAAAATATTTTACGTATCAGTGAAGTGAAAAAAATGACTTATTTTTGTTTCTATAAGTTGACTTAGAAAATGTTCTTAGAAAGAAATTCTGCTTGGAGTGCAAGGATGGGAGCTCGCAGGTCCCCTCCAATTCGTGAAAATTTGTGACTGCTATTTCTAGCAGATTCGTTTACTATGATAAGATTTTATGAAACATTTTAAGAACAGAATATTAAGAAGGATATTTCGTGGTCTTTTAATAGGTGTTATATATTTTTTCAATTTTTACGAAGGGATCACTTATCGATGGATTCACGGTTTTCGAAAATTTTGGTTGCTATTTTCTGTATGTGAGCTTTTACTGTCGGAAATTTTAAGTGCTTTTTAAAGGTTTTCCATATATATATATATATATATATATATATATATATATATATATATATATATATAATTTTGCTATGATTCACCAAACCATATGTAACTGTGATGTAGACGTAATAACAGATACTATTTGGAGAGATCTTTCTAATTTATTAATATTTATATATATATATATATTTATTTATTTATTTATGATCCAGACCCACAGACTGGATATGCATAGGTGAGAAATAGCCTGATAATCAGAGTATATATATGTATTTTGTTTTCTCGAGTCTCCTCCAGAGATGTTGTTGGGTAAACCTCGCACGCCGATTTCGGTATTTCATTTTAGTTTGTGTGATATGTTGTCGGAAAATGAGTCTATTAAAGTCTCTCCGAGACATTTGGTGTGTTGAGTTCGCAGAAATTGTTGATGTACGCCTACAGATTTATTCTTTTCCATTTTTTTGAAAAGAAGATGATTTCTGTTCAGGACAATTTTTCGTTTCGAAAGCCATTACTTCAATTTTGAGATGTGTCTGTACAGTGAGTGTGCTTTATTATTTTGTTTTATATGTTGAGCTAATGTCGCAGTGACGTTTTGCATATATGCAGGTTATTGTGTTGTGTGATATGCGAATATAGTTCGTAAATATATACTTAAAAAAGTAAGATCTAAAAGCATTGCGAAAAGTTCATGTCAGATTCTGTAAAATTTGGGTAAGTGTTTTTAACACGTGCAACAAATGACCTATTTCTTAAGAGTAGGATTCGTTAATTTTATTATAAAAGAGAGGGTGCTAACTCTGAATAACTTATAGAGAAGAACTCTATCAAAAGTTTTTTGTATGTTGAGGAAAACTGCACCTGCCGATTTGCCATTATTATTTCCGGACTTGTAAGGCGAAAAGGAGAAAGAGGCTGCTGCTCGGGTTTCGTAATGTTTGTGTGTTTTCCTTTTCACCTCTCTCTCCCTTTCCTTAGTGGCATGTGAGAAATTTCCCACGAGGAGGCGTGGTTCCCTTTTAATGACTACAGAAGACTCCCAAGTACATAAAAGATTCACCTCCCCCAATCGATGGATCGAAAAATTGAACTTCAAGGAAACGATCCGATATTTTGCAACCCCACCCCTCTTCATCCAAAGCAATGAATCGATTTCATTAAGGCTTCGAAAAAGGCCTTTGCGTGCACTAAAGTTAGTTTCCGCGTGCACAGCAGAAAGTTTAGACAGACAACTTTCACTTTTAACTTAATATTCTTACGCAACTCATCAAACCAGCGTCGTACAGAATCTTCAATCTCTTATATTTCGCAGAACTTTCGGGGCGAATACGTACAGCAATCAGAAGCATACAATCGATTTCTTATCCGCTGTATCCTTTTGATAGTAAATGCCGTTTAATTCTTCCCTATTCTATTTTTGTGTGTTAATGAGAACAGCTGGTGTGTTCACATTCAAAAGCTTGTTTGTAATTTTCATCGCTTTCAAAATATATATTTGTTTATCGGCGACAGACCTAGTCATGAGGATGTCATTCATTTTTTTTATACAAGAATATATAGAATCCAGGACAACCCCTAGCACCTGCTCTGATAGGTGTATTTCTAACTTCCAATGACGAATGAGAATGGATCTATTAACCAGGTTATACAACATTTAAAGGCGATATCCGAATAACTCTAAGTTTACTACTTACGTATATGTTGTGAGTGGAAATTATATTTAGAAAGGCGCAATGCATACTTTAGATATGTTTAATTTTATTTTCTGATGTTACAAAACCAAACTGATAAAATTTATAAACTGTAAATAGGAGTGAAAATATTTCACAATTTATTCTGCCATTCAGAAATACTTTAAAGTGCCCAATTCCTTTTTCCAAATTCATTTTTCTGAAATAAAAGAAGGGTAATATAAAACTCTGGCGGTGATTTTGACTATTTACGTAGATGATCGCAAAAATTCCTTGAAATACCATGTCAGAAAGCATCAGAGGTTGTGATGCGTATGTTATAATATCAAATTAACATCTAAATCCTAGCAGGAGAGAGATTTCAAGTTCCTTTAAACTTAGATCAAACTTTTAAAAGTTAATTGTTTGTCATCGTGAACACAGATGTCTCAGAATGATGTTCACAAAAGACTTGTAAAAAGAAAATTGTTTTGAAAAAATAATCACTTGTCTACGAGTGATGGCATAAGGCGAGTCGCGTGGGTAATGGAGTTGTTACGAAACAGTATCTCCTTTCGGTGCCATTTATGTAGAGAGAGAGCGCGTCGTTTCGTGAAAGTCCGTTCACCAAAAGACGCGATAAAAATTCCAACCGCAGGTGAGGCAAAACAAAAGGGCCCCTGAAACAAAAACCGAAAAAAGGGGTCTTTACTGCGAAGCACTCGAAACATTTAATGGGCCGAGATTTAATTATATCCGAGAAACAAGAAAGAGAGAAGGAGGAGGAAAAAGTGGTCCGCGGTGGCTAAAAACAAAGGCAGCCGCACGTAAATGAGTTTAGTTTTTGGTTTAAGGGCGTTTATGAGAAAAACGTGAAAAGGTCGTTTATCGCTGCTCTCGTAAAATGAAATAAGTTAATCTTCTCTCTGTGCAGCGATTCAAAAGGCCAACGATTATGAGATTAGCAAAGCGGTTATTATTCTTATGCAAAGGAAATTTCTCTCCCTACCCCTTCGAAACAGAATTCGAATTCTTGAGTGCTTCCTCGCCAAATGATGAATGAGGTGAACGACTCCAAACAGCACTGATTGGCGAAAATGACACGGGGATAATTACATCCCTTTTTTCCTCACCGACATCTTTGGGCTGGCTTTCTCGCAAACAGTTGATATAATAGGTCATTGTTTCTTCAAACTTGTTAGAAAATGCCATAGTCATAAAAACATTTTCAACAGTGTGCATAATCTGGTAATCGATGAAGCACAATTAACTAGTTCGTTCAAAACAGAAGACTATCGTATGCTGTTGTCATACATAATCATTTAACAACATCAAATGATTTTTATAGAATCAGATTGATTCTGAGTGAACAAATATGTTGCTCGAAATGTGGCCCTTTCTGACTCGGAGAAGTTTAGTCCAGGGTTTGTAATTAAATATGGCATAGCTTTATATTGTTAAACGTCACAAAAAAAGGGAGCAATTCAGTGCACCTCAGCGAAAAACATACATTTCAATTCCGAAGAATGGGCCTAAACTCTCTTTACTGGATGTTTGTTAATTCACGGAACTAAAATTATATGAACCTTCGCAGTGTGACACTTTTGAGGGTCTTTATATCTTATTTAATTATATTTTCATGTAACATAAATGTAAGTCATTTACCTTCAGAAAGTTTTTATGAAAACGATCTAGTATTTTTTTTTTATTTCTTTGCGTGCGTATAGATTCAGTCGAAAATTACTTAATAAAGTTTTTGTTTTTGATTGCAAAAGCTCAAGAGTTGAATCGGCCACAGTAATCATTCGAATACTTACTTCTTAAATTTATTCATGTGATTTCTTTTAGAATTTAATTTCTTGAAAACGTTTTTTTGGAAGACACACTTCTCTACTACATACATATTTCGAGCCTCCTTTGGTAACTGAAGAACCTGAATGTTGTGAATTTAAATCTTGGTAACATAGATGGACTTTTGTTGGAGAACATCATGTTTATGGTTCTCAAAATCTTACGGTAGTATGGTGCAAAAAATCAATGGACAGATTAGGAATCATTTAAGTAACTCAGCTGTCAATCAAAATGACGAGACAGACATTGTTTGAAAGACGTTAATTCTATGTAATATGAATCAGATCTTTTTATGCATTCAAATGCGATGAAATACATCTGCAAACTAAGTAGACACATCTAAAAACATGTTTTGACAAAATCGGAAATGATGTCTTGAAACAAGACCTCAGTTTCAAGATTTTCACTGAAACATGTCCCGAATTTATATTCCGTTGAAATTACTTTACTTATTTACAACTCTTTTAATATTCAGGGGCATAGGATTAGCACGTGGAAGGGATGCATCGGTGACAGAAGAGGAGGAATCTGCCAGAACTAATCTCCCGAATCCGGTCATTTGCATTTCCGCCGCGTCAAACTTTCGTCGCGGCGCCCCCCAAAATCTGATTTCTCTGGCAAGCTTCCGCGCTTAATCTATTTAGGGCCGTGGAGGAGGTTTTTCTGGAGCACTGCCTCTCCAAGAGACGGTAATTCCATTACGGCGGGGTTCGAGATGACCAGTCGGACGCTAATCAGATACACTTTCTCGGTTGGATTGCGAAGAGGAGAAGCGACACTGGCACCTTCGGATGTCTTTTCTTTTCGATACTAATGCAGGGATTTAGCTGTTCTAAAGAAAGTTTTTAAGTGAGGAGAAAATTAAGCATTTCACTTGCAATAGAATTCATGACTCTAGTCAATTGTGCAACACTGTGTTGTTTCAGGATAAAAAAAAGGGTTGATTTGATTAAGATTGAGTTTCTGTTCGATATTCGAACAAAGCCATCGCTGGAACCTAAAACGTCTGTTCTTTGTTACCGATTTATTATCACAAATTGGTCCAGTTTAAAAATTGGTAGAAGATAGAATTCACTCCTCTACCTGTTTGTCTTTTTCTTTTATTTCATTCTCTCGTACATCTGAATTGCATTCGAAAAATTGTTATTTTTTCGAATGCACAACTCAGATTGATTCATAAGTTCCATACATTTTCCTTCAAGACTTGTGCAAACTTGTGTATCTAGCAAAAACTTTTAATACATAATGTAATTTAAAACGTGATAAATTTCGATTTAAAAATCTCTTCAATTCTTTTCACTTATCTATGAAATTTTTTTTTTAATCTGCTCATAATATTGAGTATGAGTATAGCATGTAATACACCTATTATTAATTTTTAACTAAAAGTAAAGAGAAATAAGGCTATTCATCTTCGATTTGTTCAGATTGTTGTTCAACTGAAATCACGAGAAGCTACAAAGTTGAGACCATTGGATATTAGAACATATAACTGATTACTTACGATTCGATTCTGAAGCCACGATCGAAGAATTGATTTCTAACCCTGACCGCCACACGAAGATTTCTGAAAAGTATATTATCTTGCACGCAACGATTTATATACATGGAAAACTGAACCAACAACAGAGGCGAATTTCGAGTCTCTACCTTCGAATTACCTTAAATCAATTCATCAAACTCTCAGCTCATCAAGGAACTTGTGTGCCCCTGATATTTTTTTCGAATCAACAAGCTAATAAGATGTATCGTATCCAGCGCATGCGAATTATGATATTCCATCCCAAACGTCGGAGACAGATACTAGGAATTGACTCAAGCAAAACGCTTATGACGACACAACTCTACTCTTCGAATTAACATCTTCTACTTCTTTTCAACGATAATTGCAAAATAATCGTTGAAAAGAAGGGAGAAAGAAAGCGTTTTATTAATATGAGATATGCTAAGTAACTTAATTCTTCCGCGCTCCCTAATTATTTTCCATCGATTACTAATCCACAGTGACCGAAGTCAAGTTTTTTAATCAACGTTGACGAGCCATTAACAAAGAAGCTATCACGTCTCTAATTATTCCTTTAAGCATTCATAGGAATTTACGTCTGCAGTCAGAGGGTATATGAAATTAATGTGACCGAGGAGCCTTTGTTATGTATGCATTGAAAGGTAATTCAGTTTTATCCAATGCGAAATTAAAAACTCGAAAACATTAGCTTAAAGAGGAAAACTGAACGAAAAAGTTTGCACAAACAACCAACAATTTTCCTTCCTTTGATTCTTAATATTTTAAATTTTATTTTATGCGGGATATGCGTTAAAACATCTTTCGATTGTGCTTTAATTAATGCCTCACTATTACTTCACAACATATTTTTGGAAACAGATTTTTTGATACTGAATCCGATCAAGCGATATGGATTCCTACATCGTGAGCTTCTACCATAAAGCCGCGAGATTATTTTGAAATCTAGTAAAACTTTTACAAGATGCAGCCCCTTTAACCACCGGGTTAGATTCAAGTTCGAAATCGCAAATCTTCAGCCATTAAATTGTAGATAAGTTATTCCAGCAACTCGCAAAAAAAAAAAATCTAAACAACAATTTAATTTTTAATAATAATTTTGAATGTACAGATTTATTCAAAATTATTCATCCCATTCCAAAATTCCATATTTTCGTAAATAATCGACACAGAATTATAAGTAATACTTGAATACAAAGGGAAAACAAAAAAGTGTTCGATATAACTTCCTTTAGTTACACGTCAAGACAGTGCGTAGATTCCTGATAAACACGTTGTAAAGTGTCAGTGGTATTTGATTATACAGTAGCAGAAATTCGTTGTTTAAGTTCATATAAATTAGAGGCTAATGGTGGCGCATACACTGTATCTTTAATAAACCCCCTAAGGAAGAAGTCGCATGAGGCCATATCAGGTGACCAGCTGTGTAACATCAAATCATCATGTCCACTGCGACCGATCCAACTGTGAAGTAGCTCTATGAAAATTTCCATAACAGCTTTCGTGAAATAGCTCAGAGAAGAAAATACGAGAGCCATCTATTTTTCACAATATAAAACTTCTAGTTTTCCTTTGTATTTATAAATTATTTATCGCTCTGCGTCATTTATTTTTGAAAATATGTAATTTTGAATTTGGCTGAATAATTTTGAATAACTCTGTATGATGTGTTCTAACAAGCTAATTCAACAATAGGCTGTTTCATATGTTTTGTTACTATAGATGGTGTGTATTAAATAAGAGCAGAAAAAAGCAAGTTTCAAAGTAAATTACGATGGCCGTCGCCAATAGACCTTGTGTTGCTTCTTAGTGTGACATTAGTAAGCAATTCCAATTGCAAGTTTCGAAACAGAGAGTCACGGTTGAATGAGAAAACATCAGAACTGTCACCAAATTATTTTAGATTGATTTAATGCTCTTTCCACAGTGATTGCAACGCTCATTTACCGAGTACTTATCACCTCAGTTGGAAAACAATCAACTCAAATAAAAAAAATCGACTTAGAAATAATGGAAAAAAAGGAATCCTTAGTTTCAATATAGCTTCTCTATTTGCCCAAGTTTATACTATCTTGTATCAAATACTAGTATCACAGGAATATATTTCAAACCCACATTTCAGACTGAAAGCAGGGACATTTCATTCCTTGTCCATTTGCATACGAGATGCACCAGACCGGAATGTATTCAATCCCATTGTACATAGTTAAGCGCTTTCATAAACAGGTCTCTTTTGCATAGCATAGACCCTACTATATTTTACGAAAGGCACGTTAAATCTTTTCTACCACGAGATATGATAACTACAAGGAATTTTCCGCCTGACCGTTACGAAGCGACTAAAGAGTAAATCTTGCTCTGCATAACACAGTGTTTCAATTTATTCCACATCATTTATATTGTTGAGTTTGTTACTCCTTGATACAACTTTTGGAAAATGTGTGTGTCTGGTTTATTATACAATTCTATTCTTAAAAGCATTCAGGTCATTGAGATCTATTCTACTAATGACATTAACAAAGCAGATAGGAGACTCAGACTCGCCGTAGAGAGTTTATTTTTTTATGCTATGACTATAAAGTATTGTTAGCAGAAAGAGAGAGAGAGAGACAAGGCTAAAGAGACCCATCACGGAGCAAAGATTGAGGAACTCGCATTCCTATTTGACACCGAGAGAAGAGTCAAGTGCTCAAAAGTAATTTGATTATGATTCAAAAATATAAGGACAATCGGAAATAGCTCAGGCGAGATAAATAAAATTTTTAAAAATTAATTAGGCTTGAACATATATAAGCACACATTTTGAGAATTATATCTTTAATTAAGGTTCACTTCTAAAAACATGCTGTCAAAAATCTGATTCAGTTATGGTCTGTGATTATTAGTGAATAATATTTAAATTTTTTATTATTATTATTAACATTGTTTCTCAGTTATACAGGGGTTACGACCTTATAATTCTGAAATATGAACAAGTGACGAAGACGATACACGAAATAATACCTCAGTTTTCTAGCTTCCACACACCATACAAGTTTTTCAGGACCGGTTAAATTTTAGATTCCACGTCCTCTTTATTCCGCACCATGGACCTCATAAGGAATTGGGACGCAAACACGTGGTTCAGCTTGAGCATCACGGGCCACAAAACTCCCTATCAGAAGTATCAGTCTACAGCGTTCTCTAGTAATTAGGTAATTGAATTTCTTTGGTCGGTCTTAGTATGATTCGTTTTCTTGAAGTGCTTACGATCAAAGGAAACCTGCTTTTGAATTAAAGGATAGCAAATGAAAAATTCCATGTTCTATTCCGTCAAAGATAGTAGTAAATGATATAGTAGTAAACTGACACATTTAATCAAATTGCATTTCTCCGTGACATCTTACTTCCGCTCAAAATGTCGAGGCCCGATGGACAACACTTATTTCCTACTGAGTTAGCATTAATTTCACTCCACGCAGTGAAATCTTGCTTCCCGCCATTCAATTTCTTCTGAGTCACGAGACGAAGTCAAACAGAATCCATCTGGCCGAGTGGTTGAAGCGTTTTCCCATCCATTCATTTCACATTTTCACATCGCATCCATTCATTGCAGAAAGAGGATCCTCTTACACCCGCACAGTGGTGACGTCACTAATAATCAGATTGGGGGCCCTGCTTGACGCCCCGAGGCCTTGACGGAAGGACCCTCCCAATTAGCCATTTCGCTATCCGGCTTCTAGGCCCGGGCGCGAGAGAGTGAGCGCGTCCGGTTTTTCTTCGGTGAGTCAGGGCACTCGAGGCAGTTCCTTCCTGAAAGATAACACCCTCTCGAAGCGCGAGATTCCTCGCTTCAAAATAACCCTCGTTCTTCACAGCACGTGTCGTATGACTGAGACACGGATTGCTCCCAAAATGACTTACCCCATCCCAATATATTTCACGCGATTACAATTATTTGCGCAGGTCTGTGGAGAGGACAGCTAAAAGCAAGTCGTGCGTCAAAATCTCTCAAAGCACTCGATCAGGAATCTGAAACTGAAAGTCAGGCAAAGCATTCATCCATTGGAGACAGGTGAGGCGCACATCGCTTTGCGTGTACGGAGGTGGGCAAAAAATATGTAGAGGTCTCATATTTTATTTCAAAATTAATGAAATATGAAATGCTAAGTTTTTTTTCTTA
The DNA here is from genome assembly GCA_019974015.1 of Nephila pilipes. Classification (NCBI taxonomy): domain Eukaryota; kingdom Metazoa; phylum Arthropoda; class Arachnida; order Araneae; family Nephilidae; genus Nephila; species Nephila pilipes. The sequence continues at coordinate 884,052 of BMAW01121092.1, read as the reverse complement.
CTTATTAAAGAACTTAGTCACAATTTCAAACATTCTGCATTAGAACATACATGCAAACACTTTAAAACGCTGGATCGCAAGGGTGGATTGCGAAGAACGTACCGTGGTGAGGCGTATCAAAACATGAAAGAAATCGCGAATGATATATCTAAACATGTTTTCTTACATTACAGAAAATTTGTAAACAAGTATACAAAATTAATCGAAGAAAAAAAATTTTCCTTTTATTCGAGTAGATATACAGAATTTTGAGTTTTTCTGCTTCCAAAATGTTAAACAAGAACAAATTATTTGCACCAGAAAGCCACATCCCAGATAAACATTGAGTCTTTCTATTTGACTCAAAACTTTTATAGCAGTTATAATAAGGATGAGGAGCTCTAGAAGTCGAGATTTTAAAACAAATACATGATTTTTAAATAAATTTTAAGCAAAAGATTGAATTTTATACGCTCATTTTTTTAAAAATATGCATAGCACTGTACTGAACATTTATAGTAAATAGTATATAAATAAGCTTTTTAGAACAATGATTTCTTTTCGGGGGACTTGTGATATTTAATGAGATAGACATACAAACTACTTGCCTCGAGATTCCAGTCTTTTTGTACCTTAAAGTATATTCTGGGGACATTTATTTTTTCAAGAAACTTTTATAGGTTGACATGGTTATTAATAGGTAAAGAATTATTCAAAAAAATATAATTTTAAGATACAAAAAAATATTAATTGTATTCTCATGAAAATTAAATAAATATCTAAATAATACAGATAAATGCTTACAAATTCTTTAGATTGCAATTCGTAGGTATAAAAATTATTTTTTAAAAATGCAATTCCTATAATAAATGTGATCTTAGGCAATGTATATCTTTGTTCATAATTAAGAGAGGGAAATGTATTCATGCTCGAAAGAAATACGTCAATCGAGATCCATACTTTCAATGCACGGTATATATTCGGTGTTGAGAGCTCCCACAAGAAGTATTAAAAACATTCCTAAATGCTTGACTTCTTAAAATGTTTAACGAACAACAGAGACAAATTGACCCCAGGATCAACCGAGACACTCCCGTTAAACCGAGATGTCTGGAAAGCCTAGTTCAAATGATAAACGTGTAATTGCAAAAAAATACTCTTATATTTCAATAATTAATTACTGACTGTAAAAAAAAAATGTGCATAACCTATTTTTTACTGAAAACTTAATTAATTTTTTTACAATGGGCGCACAATAGAGGGCACACCGTCGATGGACGCATGGATTGAGGATCCCTTGAGTATGTTTGTAATTTGAATAACTAAAACCAGATTTAATCTAAATGGATTACATAGTTTTACACCCAGGAATAATAAGTAACTATGAAATAGTTTAATGTAAATTATCGCAGTAAAAATCTTAAAATATTCATATATGAAGTATGGGAAAAAAATTTTCACTTACGTTACGAAAGTTTATTGATACAGAGTACTATAATATACATTTCAATTCCGATGAAATAATTTTAATCCAGTAATAATTTACATTAACTCCGCAATAAATACATAGCATTTCTCATATTAACAAAAAAATACATGTAATTGTTATAAAATTTACAGAAGAAATAAACAATTTAATTGTCATGATATTTTTCATGGAACAGCTGCCAACGTTTCTCGATTATTTTCAAAAAAATATTCTAAACATGTGTGTATACTCTATGATTTGAAATGAACTGCTCTGATGTATTAAATTTCTGACCTCGCTCTCTCTTACATCCAACTTAACTCATCAATTCTTAATTATGATCAACTAATAAAGTCTTAATTTATCAATTCAAGCATTCTGATTGAACCATTTGACACAAACACGATTCTTATCAAAATACTTTAAAAAATATTCTTCAATCCTAAAGATTAACTACGATGTTTTACTACAAGTTGAAATAACATATCAGCGTCTTCTATTTCATTTATACAATCAGGAACTTTGAAAATAGTGCACTAAGAAGGAAGTGAGCTACAATCGAAAGACTTTGAAAAGTAGTTAAATAATGTCCGATATGACAATGATCCAAGTTTGGTACCAAAGCGCTTGACCACACACCCTGCAGGAGCGCAGGAATCATGAAGTGGGTCCTATAGAAACTGGCACACGGTGGAAGATTCATAAACGCAACAATCACATATTCCGACTCTTGGAGGAATTTAGTAAGTAAAGAATGCCTGGTAGATGTGTGTGAAATTATTTTTCACAGCTAAGGGAATTTGAGAGGGCATGAAAACCGCAAGCTGGTCGATGCGCCGTGTTCGCCGATCGTTCGCCACCAGGCCGATCGTTCGGCAAGTGTCGTCAGAACATGTTGGGAGCTCTGAACACAAGATGGTACCCAACCAGGTTTGCAACGACCAAAAAATCGACTAGGCGAGAGGATCGAAAAGTCGTGCGGCAAGCGCTCGTGGATACCAAAATAATTTGTTCCACAATACCATAAGATGTAGGGCTGCAATTTGTTCCACGAACCATTTCCAGACGCACTTTTCGTGTACTGCCTTTAACATCGAAACATCGACTACTCCTTCTACAGTGGTGCCAAACCTGATCGACTTGGAATGCCACAGAATGGCAAAACGTGGTGTTCAGTGACGAATCTCGGTTCGCTCTGAGGACGGTTGATAACCGCGTACAGGTGTGAAGGCGCCCTGGTGAATGGTACTAATCCACCCACATTGTCACGCGGCATACAGCCCGCACAATAAGCATAATGGTCTGGGGTACCATAGCCTATGATAGCCAGTATTGCTGCTGAAGGCGGTCCAACGCACTATTTAAGTTACTCTGCGTTTGTATAATTATACACTCTGTATTTGTTTAATTGTCTTGGGATCACGTGAATCTCTCAACTGTATCATTATACGTATTAAACTTCACTTCAATTCGCTTCCTTCTTGGAGCACTACTTTCAATGTTCCTGAGTACGTAAACACACACACACACACACACATATATATATAATATGTGTGTGTGTGTGTATGTATATGTATAAAAATAATGCAGCATTTTGTTCTTTTTTAAAAAATTAAACATAATTTACAGTTTTCATGATTTGCTACAAACTTTTATTCCTATTTTTAATTAAATTTCCTCGCATTTTTAATTAAGTTTTGTATTCGTTATTCGATATTTAATAGAAGTATATTCACTTTTCGTTTCTTCAGATACCTAGGTTTTTATCTTGTAGACAACTGAGAGAGAAGGTGGATCCAATAAACTAGATAACCACTTTGGCTTTTCTTATATCATAATTTTTTTGGTTCTTTAGCAATAATTGAATAATTCATATGTTTCATTATATTAATTATCAGATTAGTCTTTTGTTCGGTTGATATCATGGCTTCTGATAAAAGCAGATAATAATTAGCAGATTTCCCTCCTATTTTGTATGTATGAACAATTTTTTCTTGGAAAGTGAAGTGTGTTCCAGTTTGGATTCCCTTCCTTTCATTTTCTTTCTTTCTTTTTTTTTTTTTTGCAAGATATTAAATCCAAGATCTTTCGGTCATAATAGACATTAGCTAAACGTTCAACCATATTGTATTAGACAAAATTTAACAGTTATAAAAAAAAATCTCTAGTATAAGAAATTTCCATAATAATTAAAAATGTAAACTGAGTGTAAAGGGAAACAAAAGTTTTATGCAATCAAGGAAAAATTGTGTTGTCGAACGAATTCGAAAAGAGGCAAGACAAGCCGATATTGCTACAGAATTTATTTACACACCACGCGAATAGTTGAAAAATGAAGATAAACTACGTCACTTTGTCGCTTATGTAGATAACAATGAATGAACGGACAGGAAAGGGGCCCAGGAGAGCGGGAGAGACCAATCATGATAAATATTAATTTTTCGCTCAATTTATATTAATATTTAAACACTCGGTTAACTTATCCCACGTTTTAGTAGCCTTGAATCACAACAAATGCGTGTTATTGGAATCAATATATATATATATATATATACATATATATATATATATATATACTATTATGTAAAAATATCTCATTTTATTTAAAAGCAATGAAACATTTCTGACAGCTTTTACAACAAAGAAATCTACTTCAGAAGGAAGGAATTTTCGGTGTTAGTTTTCATTTAATTTGAGGAATATATATATATATTAATATACTCTTATTATCTTCACATCTTAAAACAATTAGCATTTTTTTACAATCCATGAAATAAATTTCAATCTCTTAAGTTGTCAACAACTAGGTGGCAAAGAGTTTATTCTTTTAAAAAAAATAACTAAACGCGTATTTCAAAAACATTAATTTCAAACTAAAAAAATTTAAAATGCTTTCAAATTTTATTAAAACGTCTCACGTTAAAAATGAAAATTTATATAAAATGACATCATCAAAACTTTCCAGTGCATAGCAATAGCTTCATTTCCCACCACGATTCTGATATCATCTAAAAACAAGAAAAACATTTACTATCGGAATTTAGAAACATCAAAGTCCAAGATAATGTGCATCAAACACTCTTTTTCCTATCTTCATTTTATTACTGTTTAAAAAAGCTGTTTTGAAGTCCTTTCGTTTCTTAATTTTTATAGGCGAAAGAGTTTTCAAAAGTTTTCACACATTCAAAAAAGAAGTATTTTTCGTTCTTTTCTTTTTATATCTCGGAGGAGAATCATAAAATGTTTTCAAAATATACTTCGTTTATGAAAAAAAAAAAAAAGTAGCACCGAGTGTATTAAAAGGAGAACCCGATGATAATCTTTTGAAAAGTGAGAAACTTTCAGAACGGAAGCCGTAGATGACGCTTCCGAAGAGTAGAGGGGAAGGGATGTGTTCCCCCTCTAAAAGATTTTTTTTTAAAAAAAAAAAGGGGGAGGAGGGGAAAGCAACAACAAGGAACAAGAAATCCATCACCATCCGAGAAGCCGAAGATGAGGATGAAAGATAAACAGGATGGAATAAATTTCATCGGCGTTATCTCCGAGGCTGTATTCAGAACGATATGAGGTGACAAAGAGGACGTTCTTATGCAAAATATCCGGGCGTCAGGAAAAGAAAATCAAAATAGATTCCTTTTCTGGCAAAGGGAGTGAAAAATAGCGTCACAGAAGAAGGGATAGACATTGGACTTCAAAAGAACTTTTTCATTGAATTTTTTTTGTGTTCGGTGTACTATTAGCGACACAACACGAGAGAGAATGCCACGGAGAAAGACATTCCTTTGAACTGGCTGGGGGTGGATCAAAGGTGAGGCGCAGGAACGAAGGAAGAAGAAGGATCTTCATTAAAATCTCAATAGGTTTGTGTGGAATAAAAAAAAAATATTTCTCAACTCGTATTTCCAAAATCCCGTGTTTATACATCATACTAATAACTTTTTAAGCTCGAATTATTTTACATGTACTTTCAGAACTAGATGCGCCGGAAATTTTCTTGAATATTCAATTATTACAATCAATGAAAAAAAAATTCTTTTGAGGTGACGTTGTTAGGATAAATATCTTAGAAAACGCGAAGCATTCATTTTTTGTAAAGGAAATGCTTTCCAGATTTTTGGGAAAATTTCAATTCTTCCAATTTATAAATGATTGTGATACATGCATTAACTACAAGAAGGTAATTTAATTATATTTATTTCGCTATTTTTAATGATCTGTATTAAGATTAATTTACTTAATTTAATTGCGAATGCAAACTAATGATGTTAAAGTGAGTTAATTACATAAATTCAAAAAAAAAAAAAAAAAAAAAAAAACCCGAATGTTAATATATAATGCATTTGTGGATAATTACAAAAATTGTGAAAAATATATATTTATATTCGAAAAAAATTGGTATCATCTGTAGATTATCTCATCTAATATCTAAGTAAGTCCGCGTTCCATGAGTTTGTATTATACAAAACGAAGAAATGGTATAATGAACCGGATTAGGGATGATATAATTGGGGGGGGGAGGTTAACAGGCTGGAAAAGGGCTTCCTGTCACATCGGAGGAGGAGATCGATTAATCTTGAGTGACAGGGTTGATTTGAACCCTCGATCTGTAGGTCGGGAGAAAAATTCTCAATTCGATTTGTACTACTCTTACCAACAAGGGCAAAAAGGACTCTCCCTCGGGCTAGATATAAAGGTGTTTTAACTCTTGTCGTCGCAAAGGTACAGTTTTATATTTCTTATGAAATAAATTGAGTTCGAATACTTGCGTAATTAGACATTGATATGTCTTTATACATTCAGTTTACAACGAAATATTTTTCTCTTTTATGAGTAGAGGAGATAATTATAATTACTTTAATTTCATAGTTTAATTAATTAAATTATTATATTATTTTAGTACTAAATATAATAAAAAGAAATATGTTCAATACATTCCTAGAAGATATTACACAGCGCCGTATTATATGACAGTTATGATTATTCCCAGCACTTTATTCGTTCTAAAATTTGAATTGTCCTCCCGAACCAATCAAGCTTGACCCTATTGAGTTGGACAATAGCTTTTCATGTTCTCTCTCTCATTAGCATTAACTTATTTTATTGTCTATAAAAGAAAATAACATGAGAGAATTTAACAGCGTGATTTTTTGGTGCACTAGGGAGGAAATGCTGGTTCAAACCACATGAATTACCCGATGCAATGGCTTTTTTATTTTTTCAATACAGAGAAAATTCTCTTCCCAGGTGTGTGCAACGACGATGAAAGAAATTCGGCCCGCATAGACCATTCGATCTTTTAGCTCTAATATTTTCGGATGGAAATCGTTTACTCGACGGGCATTACGAGTGTTTACTGCGGCCGCCCCGGGGTTTTTGAGCGACACATGCCGGCCTTTTGAGTGTCACGCGTCATTTCATCAGGTAGAAGGAAATTGATAGTCTGTTTGCGCTTTAAAAGCCGCGTGTTGCGCCCCTGCAAATGCCTTCCGGGGCTGCATCCATAATGCATGGAGTGACCAGACTTTAAAAGACCAACCCTTTCAGGAATTCGCCGGCGCGTGTTTAAGCGGGCGATTGAGCGTCATTAAAGGCGGCGGCGGAGTCCAGAAAAGCTTTTAGTTTCCAAGTTTGCCCTCGTCGGGGATTGATGAACTCCTTCCCCTGCCACCGAGGTTTGCATTTCTGAATGCCGCCTAATGCACCCGCGAGTCCATCAGCCGGAAAACGGCGTTTGCATTGCGCTGACCGGTGGAGGGCGAGGAGAAAAAGCAGTCTCCTCTTACTTCACACTTTATTTCCGACGGCGGTATATTTCAAATCTCTAATATTCGCATAGGTGATTTCAAATTGAATAAATGTTGATATGTACGAAATGTGGACGTTCTTTGACGAAGATTTCAAGGCTCATTTCTGAATTCAATATCTGGCATGCAACGTTAAGTAGTCATTTCGGTTTTTCTTCTCTCTAACTTGGATTAAATAATCCGTATTGTTAAGAAATATTTATGGGCTTAGTTAAACTCTTTGAACGAAATTGCTGCAAGAAGAAATAAATAAACAAGGCATTTTATTAAAGGCAAACAATAAAAATGAATGTAACAAAAAACCGTTTTAATCCGGAAATTATATGGAATTTTCTCTCCGAGAACAAAGTTTCATATCTGAAAAACTTCTAAGGAAATGTTAGGAAAAAGGGGAAATTATTTTAACTAGTCCCCACATAGCATTGCCCAGAACTCAAAGTAGAATGGCATCAGATCAAGTGCAGTTTTTGCCACATACACAAATATTCAAAATTATCGTTGCCCAACTTCAATAACTTTCGTTTTACTGGAGAAAAACGTGAAATCCAATTTGCATAAAAATTGAAAAAAAAGTGTAGAAATAAGTTTCTAGCATATACATATTTATAGTTATCTTTTTTTTTCCTGTAGGGTTTCTTGTCTTTGATTAACATGCGCCACGGGTTTCCTTGGATCATTCTCCATTTTTGACTCTTAAAATCTTGTCTCCCGAATTATACCCATTTTTTATTCATTTTCCAAACGTCTAGATAGCAGTTATACCTTATTTGGCGTGCCATAGCCGAGTATGGCTCTTGCGCCATTAAACTCTAACATCAATGACTTTCGATACAGGCGTTACAATACTTTAACACAATAAATACATGACATTATATCATTCAATAAAACCATTACCATTATGCCTCACTATAAGTGATGCATTGAAACTTTCCCGTTACACTCAAACTGAAAAAAAGTGGTTGTGGAATGGTTTTATACAAGTTTCTGATAAAATTTCAGAGTGGAAAAATGACGTAATCATGCTCTTCCGATTCTTCATAAAAAACGATCCATTTCGAGTATTATTCCAACCGCCCCTGCATTCCAATTGGGAGCTTACAAAAGCGTCGTTTCCTTCCCCATTATCGTCTGCTGGCAAACGATATATTCAGAGACCCCCTACCTCCAGGACTTCACAAAGAAGTATTAGCATTCCACGTGCATAAAATCCCGCCAAATCACGCATGAGAAAACGGTGACTACTTAAGTCTGTTTTGCGCCTTTAAAATGTTCATTTGCATAAGCCAAATTCAGCGCTCGACGGCAAACACAAGCGCCCCACACAGCCCCTTCTCCGTTTTTCTGGGATTTGGTCCGACGCAGAACGAGGTTTATTACGAGTTCCTGGAAAACTTTAAAAGCTTCTTGAAAGTCGCGGGGATTTTCAATAATGGACGCGATATGACAAGGCATTTGGAAAAGGAATTGTGCAATATGCTCTTTTTATCGAACCATTTCGGAAACTTGTGAAACTACGAAAATGGATACGTTTGGGGCAAGAGAATGAAATCTTATGGAAATAATGATGAAAGAAAACTAAAGGTTGCTCTAACTTTTTACAACAGCACAGATCATGGAAATAAGAGAATCATTCAAAATAAATATTTTTTACATGATTCAAGTGCGGAAACACTAGAGCAACCGAATAGAATCATAAGGCATTAAAAACAGATGATGAGGATGCAACGCGGTAATTTTGGGGCTGCTTTACACGCACTCATTGCATAAAAATATCGCGTATGGAACAAAGAAAACACACTTCGGAAAAGAAAAATAGCATGATTATGAGAAAAACTAAAGGTGCTGGTACAAAATATCCAGCTAAAAGATTCCAAGTACAAAACAAAAACTCATTGTAGGCGTGGAACTGTAGCTAAATGTGATAAACATAACTGATTTAAAGAAGTAATAGAAAACATATCAAACAGTTTTACCTAAAGGAATGACAGCTTCATAAGTGTATCGTTGAGTTTAACTAAATGTTTTCGATCTTGCAACTCGAATATTAAGGGTTATGAATTCCTTTCTTTTGTTTTCCTCTACGACCAGTTTGAAATTTGTTATCTACAATTTTCAAAATTATGTCTCAGTATTCTGTATCATACTTATTATTAGTAGCATGAATTAAACTTAAACTCAAACAGGATATAAAGATTAATTAGATTTATCTACATTATGCTTATTATTATTCAAGATAAGGAAATCATTTATATATATAAAGAATAAAAAAATAATTTTTTTTTACCTGTTATAAGTTTGTTAAAAAAAAAGTAAATATTACCTAAACTATTTAAGTCCACTTTATGAAATATCCTTTATTAACTTTTTTATCATGAAAAATAATACAGTTTTCTTTAAAGACAAATTAACTAATGAAATAAATTTCTCATAAAAACAAAATTATTAATACTATAATTCTTATAAATAATTAAGAGTACCTTTATAACACAATCTATATTAAAGAATTAAAGAGATCTTCAAAGTCAATACTGTATGTAGCAAATGTTTCTTTGTCTTTAATATTCCTAATGATATTTAATTTTCAATGATTTTATTCTTTATTAAATTAAGTAATAGTGCAAGCATTTTTTGCAATATTTCACTTGCTGTTGTAAGTATTAAAACCTTCAGTGATTGTTTTAAATTGAAGGGGATCTTTACAAAGTTATGATCTTATAAAGATCAGGTGGATATTTAATTTTTTAAAAAATTTCTAATCCTATATTTTTTAACTAAAACCTGTAATTCTATTCTTAATATCTTGATCACTAGAATTATTTTCTAAGTAAACAGTGTTTATGACTAGATGTTAATTAACAATTAAATTATAGTAACATTTGGAAATAATTGCATAATTATTGGAACTCTTAGTCAACATAATATATTTATTTTCATTTTAACATTTTCTCTCTAACATGTTTTCTACATATTTTCTTTTTATAGAGCTATTTTTATGAAAAAATATTGCTTAATTCAGTCAATATTAATTCACTAAATTACCTAGTAAATTAATATTTAGTTAATTAGATCTAAAAGAAAATAATATTTTTTTCTGATGAAGAAATATATAAACAAGTAAAAGAAATACCACAATATAGACCTGAAGCCTTTATGTAAAGCTTTTTGTTTTAATTTGTTTGCATTTCTACGAATATAATTATAATGGTAGTAAAAATTTTACGATTAAGAACATACAGTTGATCTTATATTTTTTCAGAATAATAATAAAGGAGATACACCTTATCTACCTTTTTATTCCTCTTATCTAAAATTATTCCAGACTACTAATAATATTCTTGAATTTGTACTACATTTAGATATTTATTTAAAATTGTGGATTTGACACAGTTGAATTGTTGATAGTTACAGTAATGTTTTTCAGAGAGTTAACTTTCGTTTTATGATACACAATGTATCTTTTTGAAACAGTAGTATTTGCATATATAGTTAAGAAATATAATGTTTAATAATATTTTACATAACAAAAGATTAACTAACCTAATAAAATTTAACTAAATTTTTTTCTTATATTTAAGGTGATTTATATATGTTTCATAAAATATGTTTGCTTGCAGATTATCCAATTAATTTTATTAAAATATTTTTAAAAATAATTATTATAAAAGAATAAAATGTTTCTTTTTCTATCTGGTATAGGAAAATAATTTATTCTTTATTTTTTCAAATTTTTGTTACTTATTTTTTTTTAAAATTAGAATTCATTTTTTTAAAAAAAGATTTTTATTTTTGTAAATTGCGCTTAATTTTCTTTATTGTTTATTTGATTTTTATTTATTTTAGAAAATATTATAGTTTTTACAATATTTAAAATTATATTTTAGTTTTCCTTTACTTCTAACATTAATCGAGAAACGACATTAACATCGTTCACTTAATTTTTGTGACATTTAAGCGGGAGTTCTATCAGCTATTTCTCTTCAAAATTTCAAGTGTTGCTGACTTATTGAAAATTTCCTTATTTCATTTATCTTAGAACAATTTTTTTATCTTTAATTTCTGTTTCACTTTTTGTTATAAATTTTACTAGATTTTTCTAGGATTACTCGTTCATTTTCTTATTAGATTATTCTTTCTGAATTTGATTTTCGTTAATCTTTGTTCTAATGTATCTTTCACTTTATATTCGTTTTTATATAATGCAATGGCTGAAAAGAACAGTTTAGCAATTAATTCTGAAATAACCCTGTTTAAAATAGTATGAAGCTTGTTACAGCTTCAATTACATTAAACTCCATTCCTCTTTTCTTCAATTTATAGATAACGATTTTCTCATATAATAAACTTTGTATTTTTATTCTTATTTATTTTCCTTTATTTGCGAAGATTTACATATATATTTACGTAACTTGGTATAACTTGTTTTTAATTAATAGCAGAATAATGATTTCTTCCTTACTGTATTATTTTAATTTTTAAGATTTATTTTCTACAATTATTTTTGCATATTTTTATTTCGATATTATAATAAATTTTAATACTGTGTTTTTTTATTTTAAGTTATGAAAATTGTTTTTTTTAGGATGACACGTTCGAATTTAGTTTAATATTGTTCAATATTCTATCTTTTGACAAGTTCGGTCAAAAATACGTTGTTTGCGAAAGGGGGGGGGGGTGAGAGAGAAAGATCACCATCCCTCGTACATTCTTAACAAAATTCACGAAACAAGGGTAAAAAGGAGGAAGGAGGCAGAATTTTTTTTTTTTTTAAAAAAAAGAAAGAAAGAAAACGAAGTTTTCTAGCGATGAGCAACGAAAAAGTTTTTCAGCGCTGGCAACAGACGACTGTTTTGTCTTAATTGAATTAATAAATTAATTATTGGAAGCGCTCGTGGCGCCGGTAGGCAAGATACTTTAATTAATTTTTCCACTCGAAGGAATGCGGCTAAAATAATGTATAAGTAATAACCAAAAAAGAAAAACGATTTTTAAGTCACAGGAAATGGATAAGAAAAAGGAAAGATTACATAAAATATATAAAAAAAAATTTAGAAAGGAGACACGATTCAGACGTGGGATTCGCACATGGTTTATTAATTCGAACGAAACTAAAGCGGTTGCAGCGAACCAAGAATTAACGGTCAGAGAGAGGAATACATTTGCGAAAGATTATATAGTCCAAATTCCCCCCCCCCCTTCTTACTTCGTAAATTTAAGCACTTAAGAGACGAAACTTTTAAATGGATGGTTTTTAAACGGGAAATGAGAGGGGGAAGAAGTCCAAAAGAATATTTAAAGTGATAGAAGGAGGAAAAAAAACAGGATCTATCCCTTTAATTTAAGAAAAAAGAAAGGATTTCCGAGAGCTAAGACGTCCATTTAATTATGCGTTAATCTTCCGCAGAAACAAAGCGATTTTTAAGTCTGGGGAACATGAAGGACAACAAGTCAAATGGATGTTGTCGCTAATGAATAAGATCGAGAAAAGAGCTTTATCTTCCCTCCATCTCGAAGAAACATTTTTGTTTTACCCTAAGCAAAAATAATTTGCTTTAGCAAGGCTAAGGTTTCTTCTTTTGAGAGATAGTTGGGAGGAAAAATAATACCGTTCAAAGAAATTATTACAAGCTTTAATTATCATAGTGCCGAGAAAAATTAATTCCTTTAAAATATGTGTTCTTTCTATCATTCGAAAACGTGTATAAATATATCTAAACTTTTCTAAGCGTCATTAAATTATACGCAACCTCAGATATAAGATAGCATTAATTTATTCATAACACTCAAAGATCGTGCTTTTAAAAAAATTAACTATAAGCTAGGTATATACAAAAAAGGACATTTTTTTTTTAAAAAAAGTTTTCAATTAAAAATTTCTTCAATTTTTATTCTTAGATAGAAGAGAAATAATTCAGCCAGGAAATTAACATACAGTTTAATATTTAGTTAGAGCAATACGTTGCTCGAGAGGATCTAAAATGTAGACATACACATCAAGAATGGACTGACTGATTGTTAATTGCACTCAGAAACAATACAAAGGCTACTGGAGACGGGCCTCGAAATTTTGAACTTCGGTCAAGGAAGAAGGACGACAAAAGACCTCGCACACAATTTTTCAAATGTCCGCAGCCACGTTTATGGGAGAACTTCGAGCCTCAACATATTTAACGTGCATTATTCCAGCTTCAAGTTGGATCTTCAATGACATCCCGATTTGAAATTAAGACTCGGAGAAGACAACGCTGTCCGCAAGCTCGAGACCATGTTTAGAAGAGCTTCAAGTAATTCACATTTTTACGCTTCCCTCTTTCATAAAATAAATTTCAAAAATTACAATCGGAACTATTTTATCTCGACAAACAAAAAAATAAGTATGAAAGAATGTCTTCTGCATAATTTGAGTTCTTACAGAACTGTGCTAGTTTTCTCCTGGATTATGACATTATTATTTGATTTTTGATTATATTTATTCTTAATTATTATTTCACTTGATTGGTTGAATTTTTGAGATATAGAACAACAAAACCTATATTATATTGTCTCATTTTCCTCATTATTTCCATTATGTTGTTACTTTTACAAATTCGCTTATTATACACTGATCTTAAAAAGTAAATTACGAAAATTTGTTCGAAAAACAACCCTGAAAGAGCAAAAAAAAAAAAAAAAAAGGTTCTATTCTTTTGCATTCACTAAAGCAGTCTCGGTTCTGGTAGATAGAAGGGCGTAATTTTCGCGGCTTCCCCTGAAGTGAGCGAAAGGCCATCTCATCTCGATGCGGAAGGTCTCCGGGGAAGCCGGCCCTCTCACGCAGATTGCTTCCCACCGAACAAAAACATTCCACCGCGGACATTAACGCAAAAGAGAACCCTCTAGCAATCCACTCCCATTTTCAACGCTCAGAAAACAGCGCAATAAAACTTTAAAAAGATGGCGACAGTGAATTCCCGTTTTTAGTCAGTTAAAAGAAAAAAAAAGGACAACCGTCCGAAGAAAAAGAAGAGCTTTTCAACCCCTCAATCTTTCGGTGTCCATTCTTTTTCTTAATGGATGTCCAAATCCATTTCCAGGTGAAATGCATCTGACCTCCCTCCACCTCACCGATGCATAAGGGTCAACAGGGGGATAGTCCTTAGGATCCAATCCATCACTTTTATTCCAGCACTTCTGCAGACTCATCCCCAGCGGATCGTCTGCAATTTCGATTGCCCACCCTCTCTCGATGTGTGTTCTCTCATTCTTTTAAGATCCCTTTACAAGGGAAGGGGGAGGCATTGATTGTTTTCGGATCGGTTCTACGCACCCCCCCCCTTTCTCAGGAAAGTCGTTTCGAACAAGTCGTAAAAGAGGTGATTCAATCCAAATATCGAATCGGAATCACACCTATCGGCCACCCACCCTGTCTTGCTGGGGGTGGGGAGTGAATTCTTTCAGGATGATTTCATCCTAAACAAGGGATACTGTGGAATGTCTTTTTTTCCCCTCTCTCATGCGAACTTTTTCCCATGTTTTCCCATTGAAATGTTTTTCTTGATGATGGTGTTATCGGATGCACCTTCTTTACTGAATACTAAAAAGTGAAAGGTCGGAAGGGTAAGGGGGGAGCGCAATTTCAAATGACGTTAGGAAAAATATCAAAAGTGAAATGAATCTCTATAGGGCAATAACCATTTAGAATTTCGGGCGTGTTTTTAAATATGAATCGATGACAATTATGAAAATGCGGAATAGTAGCTTATAGTAGAGAATTGGTTGCAAGTACCAGTGTCAACCCATCTGACCAAAAATTAGAGGATTATTTGACTGAGTATATCAGCTGTCAGTTTCTACCGAGCACCTGTGCCTCGATAGAAACTGACAGCTGAAAATATTCGCTACAACAACAGCCAAAAACTTATCGAGAGGAAGCTTGCCACACTATTTTGAAATTCGGAAAAACATTCAAACATTCTTCAATGCACGGTAGCGTGAATGCTCTACGGAAAGCATCAGGCAAACATATATACTTAATGGTAATGAGTAATGAGAGTAATCTGCAAATAGCAAAGATGAGCTGGATTAAACAACACTTCTGGCAAATATGCCAGAAGTACCGCTAAATTCAGAGTTAAAAAGAAATGATTGAATAATTGATTTATTGACTAATGAGGGATGTAGAGCAACAAAATATGATTGTAAAATATTTGAACATCATTAAATAAAAAACCTAAATTATTAAGACTTTTGAAATTCAGATTTTTTTTCTAAATTCACCCTTTCGAGTTTTTTCTATTATATAGACATCAAAAAACTCAAAGTCATATGATGCAATCTTGCAAAATATTCCCGAGAAAAGCTTCATTTTTATTTTATTTATAGCTTTTTTTCATTGCAATGCATTCTTGATGGGGAAATGGTTATGACGTAGTGGTTTGCTAAACTTGTCCCCAGAATTCTATAGTCTGACAGCATTTTTTATCGCATTAATCTTTCATTGTCAAACAATAAATAATTTTTATATTAAATAATTTTAAAATAAATAATTTTTATATTGAATAATTTTAAATCATTTGTACATTTAACATAATTTTTTATGACAAGAATATTAATTACATAATTTGTTAATTATTTTTTACGTTTTTAAACTAATTTTTACTCATCTTTATAACTAAGCCATTCGTGCAATAATTCTACAATTCAATAATAAAAAATTACAATAATCAAGATTTAACTTTTAAATACATATATAAATATCTTTAGAGAACACACATTCCATAAACACATAATCTAGAACTACAATTTCATTCTTTAATATAAAGTTAATACATGTATATATCCATATATAGATACTATTAATCGACATGTTTACATTCGCATTTAGTGCGTTGGTACAGAGTGTATACTTCAATCATATGCATATTTAAAATTAAATTCTAAATACACATTTTAATGTTTGTAATTTTTTTTATCCACTAATGGTAAAAACATTGCATGAATGGTATATTGTAAAATAAATAATTCTGTCTAAATAAGGAATAAAAATAAGCTGGAATTAAAATTAGCAAATCATGCAATTATCTGTTGTGCGTGTTTCTTGCAATAAATCAATTTTATATTAAATTTTAAAAAATCTTTTTTTAATAAAAAAAATAAGTAAATGATGCGAAAAATATCGAATTCAAGCATGGAGCCTTGAATAAAATCGTAAGCAATCAACTCGGCTTTTACGCCCTCTTGTTAGGTGAGAATAGACGATATAGAAAAGTTATAGAAAGGAGATGTTTATAGAAGATTTTTATATTATTTATGTATATATAAGATAAGATCAATGCAATTTTTCGATAATAGCCAAAAGATAATACCATTTTGTTTTTAAATTTTATTATATCTATAGTCCTTTGTGGATGCGTCGAATTTGAGGAAGAAAATCAGTGATTCTCGAACGTTTGAGTTTCTTCATATTAAACTAGTATTATGTAGAATGGACTAGAAATAAATCGATAAAGGTTCAGTAAATTAAGGTATTAATTATACGAACTGATGACAAAGGTGGAATACATCTCCTAAACATCACCGATGTCGAGGTGTGCTCATCAATTGCTTAACATATTCCACGCATTCCGCAATAAGATAAAAATTCACCAAGCTAGAGGGGTTCGAGATTTGTTCAGATATAAGTCACACAAGAAGGAAAACAACGGCTACAGGGATCGCATAATTCCGAACCACGGTCAAGTAACGGGATCGACACCTTCCACTCTCAAATACTATGTGACGGTCAGATCTAATTGACGAGCAGCAGCTCCTTTTTGTTCTATACGAAAGGTCTTGAGTGAAAAGTAAGTTTTGATTTTAAGACGTTTCATACGATTAGAGACAAAGGAATTTATATAGAGAGCAACTGAAAAGTTAAAAAAAAAAAAAAAAATTTAGTATGACATGTACCCATTGATTACTTTTCTAATAAGAGTAGACCTTGAAGGATTAGAATAAAATTATCATTCATGTCAATATTGCGATCTTCTAGCAACCAGAAAATTAAGGGCTGCTATTTTAAATGGATTGTGTGTCCAAAAATATATCAGCCGATTTATGCACTCTATTTCGCATTCAGTTTCGATTCTGCGAAGGTACAGAAATATTCCTTAATACATAAAAAACCTATACTTCTAACGTTTCATTATTCTTTTAGCCTTGAAATTAAACACCTTTTTTTACCACATCGATCATTTTTTCACATTCACGGATGATTAATGTGGCACATATCAGCTGATTTGGCTCTTATCCTGATCATGCTCCGAAGCTACATAATCAAATAATATGGATTGCAACATAATTTCTACACGAACTCGTGAATGATTTCAAAATCGGATGTTTTTGTGTGTGCCCTATCTTCTAGTATCAAACAGAGTATTTAGGGTCGCATCGGAGCAACGCAACGATCTGTAGGTGACGAGGTTTATGTTCGAGTCCATTGCCAAAACAGAGTCCCATTTGAGCAATAATCGCACAAAATAATGGCTAGGACGATAAGAATGTTTTGTAGTATTTTTTATCTTTTTTTGTACCTCTCAATGTATACCTAAGATTCGATGATGAACGAAGACGCATTCGATGGTGTGACAATGATACAATATGTAAATAGTTGGTTCGAATCTCAAAACATAATTTTTTTTTTTACTTTCATGCTCAACAAATCTTTTTATATATTTTATTACTTTGTGCATTAATTCCGAAGCACAAAACTTCGCTGGTATATGCCTTTTCTATCATCATCATTATATTTGACTCGACATCGCAGGGTAGGTCAAGGCCTTTTTTTGAAGATTCCACCAAGATAACCTACCTTTTGCCTTAGTCTGCCAGTTCCTCTCCCCAATCACCTAAAAATCCATTTAAACATAATGAAGCCATCGCAGTTTTGGTCTTCCTCTTTTCCGACTAGTAGAGGGCTTTGCAACAAAAATCTTCTTTGCTAGATGGTATAGGAGTGTGCATTTGAAAGTCAAAGATGAAAATGAACTTATCGTCGAAAATAAGACAAAAACCGCTTTCCTAAAACACACTTAGTAGGTTTGTCAATTGCGTTAAATTTGAGAGAAAAATTTCTTAAATATTTTTATACATATTTTTTTTAAGGAAAATAGAAATCTGGAAATTACTCTAAAATAAATTTAAAACTTTTCAAAAGTTTCAGCTCTTAAAGAAAAATCCTTTCACTTCTCAAAAATTGAACTACTACTATTGAATGGTTACACCGGTCGTCCGAAGAGCGGGAGACAAATTTGAGAGAGATTGTTTTGAGAACTGTAAGCACTGAAATGCCACTGGAATGCCGAAGATCCTCCAATCAGAGCTCGCCGAAGCTGAGCAATGTCAAAACACAACCGAATGTACGACTTCTATTAATCCGGTCGGCCCGATCAAAATGACGCATCGATTGGCCATTCCGAAGGACGGAAAAAAGCATCCCCTCCCGAGATTGCCTTTTACCATTTTCAATAAGCGCTCCTTATAAATCTCCGGCGATTAGGTGCTGCAGGTGATTATTGGCTCTGATCAAGGGAGGAGAGATTGGATCGTGGATCATCCTCTTTTATTGGAGCCCGATTTTAGAGCGAGGGGCGCGAAACTAGTTTTCCCTTTGGGGTCGTCTTTAAAGGAAGAACATCCATCGGAACGCGGAGAGTGTTTTTCAGAGGAAAATTAGAGCCGGACTGTTAGTATTTTTCAAGGATTCCTTTAAGTGAAATTGTTCTTTTCCTCTAATAAAATGGCTCTTTTAAATATATGATCTCGGGGAAAATTCAGATAGGTTGTTAGAAAAAATATAAATTAAGATAAGAACTAAAATTAATCGATCAATACAAACTGAGGTGTAATTAGGACACACAACTGAGTTACATATTCCGATAAAAAGGGTGCAAGTCCAAAAGACGATCTGGACTACTTCGGATGCATAGAGTGAGCGGTTAGAGAAACGAATATGGCTTAATTCTTTACCACTAAATAAAAACACAATGGAATAGAAAGTTTTTAGCAGTTTAGAAGTAAAGAAATTTGGTTTAATCCTCGGCAGTGATAGCCTAGTAGTCATGGTGGCAGACACGCGGCGAGCAATGTTTAGTCGTGGATTCAATCCATGATACCACTTCATACCCGCCTAGAATTTGTCAGCCGAGGTATCGTCCTCGTCACTTGAAAGAAGTTTAAAATGACGAGGTGTGTCACCAATAGCCCTCGGGTTGCTTTTCAGTGCGTCGTTATTGAACAATTACATCACTTGGTTTAACTCTTAAACTATAATTTATATTTAAAATAGTTTCTTTTATTCATTGCTTTTTCGTTCAGAAGATTTTGTAGAGCTTTGTCGTGCATATGAAAAGGGGGAGGGGGATTTAAGTGAGAGGGGTGTCTTTAGATTTATGGATAGTTTTTCAACTAAGCATTGTGAGTTGAAATCTGAACTAATGGGACAGTGTCTTGTGGGATCTAGAATCATTTTTGTCCCTTTAGTATTTTTCATGCATCCCATTGGTAGTCTAAGCATTAAAAATATAACCAATGAAAATTATTCATAACGGTTGAAAGATTTTATGAGAAAATTCAAAGTTAAAGCCGTACATATTAATCTCGAACAATTCTCTGAACTGAAAGTTTTAGAATAAAAAAAAGAAGTTTTCCTATTCTTTCTTATGAGAGAATTGACAATCTTAAGCGAAAACTGATAACAGAATTTTATGATCGCCTCAGTATGATTGATTGATTTTATTAACGTCGCACTCAGAAGCATCAAGAGGGCTATTGACGACGGACCTCGTCAGTTTCAGCCCCGGACAGGTGATGAAGACGATACCTGAGATGGCACCTCTCTTTCAAAATTTCCACATCTCGGTAGTCACCTCAAAGAAGATCGAATGTTTTAGTTTCTTTTTTACAATATCACATTTGAGTCGAAGGACATTTTCATTCCTTCGTGTACCTAAGCCTTCCGCAATAATTCTTCAAAGGACTGATAATCAATCAGTGTTGATACCCAGTTAAAATGAAAACTACGATTGAAGATATGAAACGTATGATGTAAAATGATTCTATTTTTAATGGATTTTCTTTAACTCATATTGTATGACTGAATCAAAACTTTCAAAGCTTCTTTCTCACATTTTAAAGCGCTCAATTGAGCTGAAATTTTCTATTCACGATTGTTTTGGATGACAATACGATAATGTAATTATGATTAATAAAAATTAATTGATTAAAACTAATTATTAATGGGTGTTCTTCTACTCACATTGTAAGCCTGGTTCAAAAATTTAAAAAGCTTTTTTCTCAAATTTTAAAGCTCTCGGTTGAGCTGAAATTTCTGTACATAATTGTTTTGAATGATAATAATTATAATTTAATTATAATCATAATTTAATAAGAATTAATAAAAATTAATTGATTGAAACTAATTATTTACAGAATTAAATTTTACGCCAGGTTGTTCGCCAAGTCACCAAATCCGTCGCCAAGGTGAAGGGATCATCGCTTAAACTCTCCTTTGTTAATTATTATTTTTATTAAAAATTAATGAAAGATGAATTTCTAATTTTTATTTTTATTCAAAAAATAAAATTAAAAAAAAATGTGTTACGTAAAGTGTGGGGTTTGAAAGAAAACCCATGTTAAAAAAACCTCGTTTTTTACCGGTGTTATATATTATTATACCAGAAATTAGTTTCGTTTTTTAAATTTTTTTTCCTCTAAAATTTTCCACTCGTTTCCTTCGAAATGGGCACATCAAAATGAAGGGTTGACTTCAATAGTCGTCGAAGGGTTGGATCGGGTGATGTAAAGGAGATGCTTCGGATCCCGGGTGATCCGTGGGAGATCTAAAGGTTTGTTAATTAGAGCGCAAAGAAAGGGGTTCCTTTCGGAATGGTCCATTGAACGCTTTAATTACGAAGACGGACACTTCTGAATCCCTCCCATCCCATCAGTCAGGGTAATGAAAGCATCCGTGCCCATAATGAGAAGGAAGCCCGAAATTAGATTTTAGACAGGGCTCTATCGGTATTTTTAGTGGAGAGATATGGGGGGAGGGGGTCGATGACACCACGAGCATCCGTTGATTGCGCGTCAATCTTCGAACATTCATAATGGGCCAGATACATTCGAAATCGAATATGGGGATACAAAATCGTGAGCTACTAAAATCCATCTCTTTTAAGTCGATGGCTAGAAAATAGTTGGAATTGCACATTTTAGAAAGATTGGTCATCGCTGAAAATAAGTTACATGCGATTGTCTAATTCTTACTGTCCTTAACTTTAGAATGATTTTCTTCATTAATACACACTAAAACATTTATTCTAAGAGCATAAACGTCTGCGGTAACTAAGTAATTGCGAGCTGGAGACCGGCGTTGTTTCAGTCAAATTGTAGCGACGTTAATAATCAATTAGTCAATACTTTTTCTTAAATAATTGTACTTGTGGAGGCGCAAAGATGGTCATCTCGATGTCGCAGAAATTTTTCTTCAAGTCGACAATTAGAGCCGGTCGCTGAGGGATGTACTCGAGTGAAGCGCTGAAGATATGAGCAAAATCAATGAACAATGCTTTTCCCTTAATTAGGGGGGAGGATTAGTGCAGCAAGCATTTATTTTGAAACTTTAGGAATTTATTGAAGATGCATGTTTCCTATCTATTCCATAAAGATTAAGTTCTCAACATAAATCCCACAAATATTTTTCAAACATTCGATTTCTCGATTAAATAATTCAAATATCGTAAATACAAAACATATAATAAAATACAGCATACAGACAGCGCTTTGCTCATTTGTTGGTGGCCGTGGTAGCCCAGTGGGCATGGTCGCCGACTCACGGCTGGCGGTTTTCTTCTCGACTCATAGGTTCGAGCCTTGATGCCTCTAAAGACCCGCCGTGTAGACAAGGCTGATGTATGGTGTGGAAGCTAGGAAAAATGTCTTCCTCATCAATTGACCAAGGTTTAAAATTACGAGTTTCGTCGCAAATAATCCTAAGTGATCCTTCCAATGCGACGGCAATAAAACCAACCAACGATATTGCTCCTTAGTTGTGTGCCCCAATGGATATGGCTAATTTAGATTAAAATATCTTAATTCAACAGACTTCGTTGCAATTTTGAATGATAATCAGATAATTTCAAAAGCATTTTTTAAAATTATACCACATTATAGAGTTTCGAGAAGTGTAAATAAGCGCTTGAAATATGAACAAGTTGTACAACAAATGACGCCGGATTTTCGGCATGCGTTAACGAAAATCTTTTTTAAAAAAAACTAATTTTTGCAGAAATGTATTCGAATAAAGCTATAATAAAAGAAAATTATTTTCGTATTAATGTTTCTTAATTAAATTTAAATCTACCATTTAGTTCACCGACTTTGAAGGGCCAATTTTTCATTTGAAAAGTTTTATCGTTTGTATGTTGAAACGAAAGGTAAAATTTCATTATAATCATATAATAACTTCTTAACGCGTCGTGCTCCTTCCCTCCTCCACTCTTCTTAATCTATCTAAAAATAGTTCTCTTGATTGTCTAACATTTAAAATTCTTTTTAATGTTTATTCACTTCACTGATTTTTTCAATCTTTGGATTTCATCAACACATGGAATATAAAATACCTAAAATGTGAAGACAATAATTGTACTTGTTCATGCTTAAGATTTTTAATGATGAAGAAATGTCCCATGAGATTCGTATATCAGCAGATTCGAGAAAGTGAAGCCTAAAAAGTAAGCATGAAAAGTTATACAGTTTTACTGTATCGATGTTAAAGTTTATTTTGGCGCAAAGATGTGCATGTGGGAGGGGAATGAGTCTCCAGCATCAAATAGTTCCCATTTAGCAATTATTCTAGAAGCAAAAACTAGGTTCTTTCTAGTAAAATGAGTGATTCCTACATCATTCGTAGCTATTTTTGAATGGAAAAGAATGGAACAAATCAAATTTCGTACGCCCTTCAGATGCCGTTTTACTCCATTTTATATTTCCAGTTCTTGCGCTTTGCTGTCAATCTTAATTGCTATGATGATTGCATTTCAGATTCTCCCCTTCACAGACAGTGATTGACAGAAAATGCTTCGAATATTCGTAAGCGGTTTTCCTTTTGTAAGGAGAATCGAGCATTGTATCATGAAAGAGTTAAAGTAGCAATTTTTCAATCCAGAAAAAAATGAAATCTCACCAAAATGGCATATCAGTTATAACACCTACTCATAAAAGAATTCTTATGTACATTTAGGGTGATGCATGTTGGTGATCACCACATTTCAATATAAATAAAAATATCTTCGTTTATCAAATTATAAACACTGAACACCAGCCGATTCGAAAAAAATAACATAAGTACATGTATCTGTACACAAACCACACATGCTATCATAATACAAATTATACATCACTCTCTATATGTATATCTTGAATTTAAACAGTTCCATAAAAATTGCTTCCCAAAGGTGCTAAAATGAATTTTAAAAGGAAAAAGTTCACAAGAAAGACGGAATAGAATCTCTAAAACTCAAAAATGCGGACAAAGATAAAAGCCGTTTTTAAAAAAAAGAATGTTAAAACTATGTATGAACTTTTTTAGGCTCCATTTCCAAAACATCTTAAATACTAACAACTAAAAAAAAGTAGTTTAACAATTTGATCAGAGTCTAAAAGAAAAATAATGCAGAACATTTCAATAGAAAAACTTGGATGAATAATTATTTTGTTAAGTTATCTTTCAAATGAAATATAAAATTTCAATAGCAAACGTCGCACAATAATCGGCATGCGGTATTTGTCACAAGCACCTTTCAAATTGTTACAAATGTAAGATGAACTTTTGTGAAGGCTCTCTCCCAGATATTAAACAATTGCATAGCATCCAATGTTGCATCTTACAAAATGATTTGTGAGAAAAATATCTCTCATATTATTCCAGTTATTTTTTTTTTCAAAATAAATAACGAACATATAACAATTTGCGTTACGTAATAATATATAATTGCGAATATAATACGCCGCCTATTTTTTTAAAATAAGTAACGGGTTAAAGTCTGCAAATCCAATGTTACAGCATACAGAAACATTGTTCAAAGAGAGATTACTTCTAATACACTTCTCCAGTCGAAAAGTAACAACGTAAAAACATTCCAGATAAATTAAGACGCTTTGTGTTCTTTGATGGTTGTGTAATCCAATCACAAAGCATTCACTTCAACGCATCTCATGAATAAGATCTTTTTTTTCCTTCGTAACCCGTGGATGTTGCTCCATGAAAAAAAAAAAAGGCCTGAAATTTATTCGGGGGTAGAGGGGGAGAGAAACACGACCTTCTTTGCATGTATCGCGGACAGATAACATCGGGAGCCGTCCGAATGACGAGCCCAGAGAGAGCCGCAGACGTCTTTTCCAGTGACAAATGAAATGCGGACGAACAATGCATCAATTCGCTAATGGATTCCAGGGGTGACATCGACGAACGGGATTAGTTCACGTGGTCGGGAGAAAAAAGTCCGACAGGCCAGAAGAACAAGTTTCAATCAACAAAATAAAAATGAATGTGGCAACAAGTCTGAAGCGAACTCTTCCATTACCAAACAGACGAAGAGAAGTTTTTGTAAATGTCGGAGAAAGTCGAAACGGAACAAATAAAAAAAAAAGTTCCCTTTTTTTCAAAAAAGGAAAATAAACGCTGTTAACGAACACCCATCACCTCTCAAAAGGCCATTTGAAAGTGAAAAGCAGCCTCACGATGTTTTTCTTGGAATCAAATCACAGTTGCAGAAAAGGAAAGTTTAAACATGAAATAAATAAAATTCTCGAAACAATTCTCAATATGCTTTTATTTTGAAAGTGGATTTTAATGCTTGATTTTCATTTTGTTTTTCTACTACTTTGCTCTCAATTCGTGAAGCCTACTCCCTCCCCCTTCCATCAGAGTTTACTGGTGGCAACTCAATATAACAAGTGGAAATATGACAAATAGTACTAAAATTAATTTTTAAACATATGAAAATATCGAAGAGTTTAAAAATCCCAGCAAAAGTAAATTTTTAATGGTATAGACAATTGTCACACGTTGATATACACGTTGATAAGACACACAATTTAATATAAAAACATAAAAAAATCAACCTCCTTTTTTTTTTTTCATTTTGAATTTAGACTCAAATCATCTATAAGTGTCTTTTATGAAGGAAAAAAATCATCGATATTACCTTGGTTATCAGATTTCTGCTTGAGAAGAGAATACATATATAAAGGGGACTTACCTATAAAAGAAAAAAAAAAGTCAATTAGGAACAAATAAAATACAAAAAAGTGTAATAAAAGAATTCCTCATATTTATACAGTAACCTTACACTCTATTTATGAAGAAGCTGACAAAAAAATTCCGCTCACACACACAAAGATAATACTGATTTTACAGACTCCACCTAAGAGCGGTATTTATCAGATAAAAGTTTGTAGATAAGGAACTTCAAAAATGAATGTTTTGAAAAATCCGATTTGAAAGTCTGTTAGTCCTTCATACAAATCTGCACATGTAGATCGCATTATTCCAATTTCTTATTAGAATGATTCGCTGATTAACCAAAAAAGAAGAAAGCATATTTTTGCGGGGAAAAAAAGAAAATTATTTTTGGTGATATTTTTTGAATATCCCCCTTTCCCTCACACACGCAACTTCCGGTATTTTCTGGTAGATGCAGAAAATTTTCCCCAACTTTTTCTTCTAAATATATGCGCGTCTTAATGCGTTTTTTAAAACACAATTTGTTTGTTTGAAATTGATTAAAAAGTAAAGAAGCCACACACACATTAATTTTGTTCCAGGATAAACCTATAATAATAAAAGGAAGAGTTCGTGTTGAAGCACACAAAATTTAATGAAGAAACCCAGACTTCCGAAATTTGGTATACTGAAATTATGGGTGATGATGGTGTTCACCTCCAAACGAATTTTTCAAAATTAACTTTAAATTTGTTTCGAACACAGTGCTGAAGTGATTTTTGTGCATTGTTGGGTATATGTTGCTAGCTTTCGTATTTACCGTCGCCAGATTACAATTCTAACACCATTTGAGACTGATGTTTTTTTTCTTCCTCATTTTCTTTTTCTTTTGAACATGTAAACTACTTAGCCTGCTTTTATTCGGTAAATTTTTGAAAATAACAATGAAATGTGATATTTTCCAATTTTTTTTTAAACGCTTTCGCTAGAAATCTATTTAATCCAAAATGACATGGTATTCATACGATATACGGAATGAACACATAGACTTCTTTTAAAAAAATAGATGAATATAAATTATCAGCGGATACGAATTTTTTCAGCGGACACGAATTTTAATTTTTAATTTTCGCAACGAATAGCTACGGATTATATTGCATCGCTTGACGTCCACGCTTATATTTGCTTCCTTTCCTTTTTATGGAGTTTTTCGGAGATTGTTAATGTTTATTCATTTGTTTGTTCTTAGTAGCAGTCTTCATGGAATAACGATTTTTTTCAAATGAATCAGTAACATTTTTTATTCAAAAATTAAATTTACTTATTGGGTTTTAATTTGTGTCTTTGCTATATTAATTGCTAAATTCTTCTTTCGTTGCAGGCTAATATGTAGTTGGATGAAAATTATTGGAATGATTATTAAGAGGTGGGGATCCTTAAGAAAAAAAAATTATTTAAAATTTTTGGGCATGTTGTCTTATACAGGGGATTGGACTGTGGTCTCATATTAAAAAAGTTTTATGTTTGCTAACGGGGTTCTTGAGTTTTATTTTAAAAATCCATCGGAAAGAAGAGCGGCACTGATATCGTCATATTTATTCACCTGTTCATCGAAGAAGTATTTATTCACTTTTTGTAAAATATTAATCAATTGCTTGGCTAAATTGGTTTGATTTATTTGTGTTTTGACTGTTGTAACAAAATAATGTTGAAGTTTTTCTTTTTCACTTAAAGACGCTGCATGGTACATATTATTACTTACGTATGATAATATTTATTTTGAAAATTTACCCGTGAGAAGAGAACGAGTACTTCAGCTAAATATTTATATTGAGATTATTAACATAAGGAGAAACTACTACACTATCGGTTATATTTTTAACTTGCCGAAATTTCATTTAATATTGTTCAAAATATGGAATATATCTTCGAATCAATATCACACTCTGTGTTTCAATTAGATGTGAAAGCAAAGTCATTTATTCCACGAGCTTCTCCTTCTTGTGGGTGGCCGCGGTAGCCTAACGGTCATGGTTTCGGATTCGTGTCCGGCGGTTTTCGTTCGGTCGCGGGTTCGATCTATGGCCGCTAAAGATCCGCCGTGTAACCGGGGCTGATGCACGTTAAATCTATTGGGGCCCAAAGTTCTCCCATTGGCGTGGTGTGGAAGTTAGGAGAGAGGGGGTGCCAGATCAGGTGTCGTCCTCGTCACTTGAAGGAGGTTCAAAATTACGAGGTCCGTCGCCAATAGCCTTCGTGTTGCTTCTAGTGCGACGTTAATGAAAACTAAACTAATCTCCTTCTCGTGGTGGTGCCGGTTTTCAAAAGCAGTTTGCGTTCTAGTCACTCGACCGTGGTTCTTAAGCCATATTCCGCGTAGTAACAACCAGCAGATAAGTCGTGAAGAGCGACTAGTATGATATTCCCTAAGCGAATCCCTCTTTAAATAATGTGTTTCTAAAACTGCAGACGCTTAAAATAAATTCTCGAATTATTTATCGTAGATATCACCTATACGCTACAAACAATGTAGTGGCTGTCTTCGCCCGAAACGAGTGAACGACAGGTATTCCTTCCACAATAGCGAGTGAAAATGCTCATATAAATCATGTATCACAACAATCAAATGTGTAACTCAATACTCACTCACTATAATCATACACCTCACAACGCCCAGAACGGAATCGGCTCCGTTTCGCGTCCAGAGAAATCCTCCACCCTTCCATTTAATAATAATAATAATAAAGGAATTCCTGAGATCTACGCAGGCGCCGCCTTTCGGCCGTGATTAACAGTAATGGTTGCGCCGATAAATGCTGGAGTTGATTTATGCGCAATACACGGCGCACAGATATTTATGAAAGTCCTCTCAATGCCGCCACCCTGAGTAAGAAGGAAAGGGTCAAATAAATAAATAACCGAGGAATGAAACAAGAACGAGAGGGGTTACGTGGTCGTGATGTGAAATGAAAAGAAGAAAGGGGAGAGCATTATCTCAGGTTCTGCGAAACATCCGGCGGTCGCCGTTAAGATGGATGACTGTTGGCCAATTGGGGAAGGGGTTGGGGGAAGAGGCGAAAGATTCGTTTTCCAGTGACCGGTTCCTTGGGGAATCGCAGAACATGTGTGACCAGGTGGAGAAATTTCTTATGAGGAAGTTTCGAATTTAATGACATGCATTTACCCCTTTTTTCCCAAGATATTAAAAGCAAATTTTAAGAGATTTTCTTTTAGTTATTGTTGATTATTTAACGGATAAAAGTATAAATTTCAAAATTTTATTTGTTAATACTCCCGTGGAGTTTCACCGCAAGATTTTAATTTTTTGCAAAAATTTAAACTTAATACCTGGTTAAACTTTTAAACGAGAAATACTGTGAAACGGTTATTGGGTATCCACATCAATTTATTTCGAATGCGAAACGAATGGTTAGCTTCTGCAATAAACCACAAATCAGGAGAACTGCAAGGTCACACGTTAGTAAACATAAAGGGGATAGATAAATCATGTTTCGAAAACATATCAACAAAATTTTGTTTCAGCTATACTCATTTACAAAATATACTTTTCACAATATCTATATTAATGTCGAACTATTATTAAAAGAATTATAACACAGTCTCTTTTAATTCCATCGCACAAAATATTTACATTTTATCAATGGAGTGCGGGGTGAGCAGAGATGAGATGTTTTTGCATAAGCAGTTTTGCTGTTCATCGATACGGACCAAAGGCGAGTGATGTAAAGGGACTAGGCACACACCCCGTCCTACCGAACCACAATCAAGTAACGAGAATGACACTCAAACTAATCACCGTAATATGACGCAGAGCGATGAATGCCATTGGTGAGACCTCCATGATTAAATTATCTTTATTATTCCAAACGACAGTTTAGGGTGAAATCGTGTCCCCAAAATACAACTTTTCGGAAACGAAACTCTCCACCAAAACAGATCCTGTAGAAAAAACAGGACAAGATTCTTTTTTCAAAAAATTGGCAAAAATTATGTATTGAGTTACGAAGCCTTGAGTGTGTCATTTAATTTTTCCACAGATACGGAAGAAATATAGGAAACCACCGCAAAGGAAAAGGAGATCGATTTCTGCCCTCGCTGGAAAATATGTCCAGAGCAGCACTTTTTTATTTACTGACTGCTCCTTTCCGTGAACTTTTCCGCGGCAGTTTGGAGACGAGGCCCCGAGGCCAAGAAGCCCTTAACCGATGGTCAGCATAAGGTAAGACCTCTTTCCCCCCTTTTTATATTTTTTTATATCCTACCGAAATGTCACTTCTTTTTCTTATCCGAAAACTAAAAGTTTCGAAGAATCCAAAGACAGAAAATTCTCATTTCGTGCGACCCCCGAGCAAATTTGGGTTCGCTCAGAAACACCGGACGCAACTTTTTTTTATTTCGTTTTGGGGATTGTTAAATGGAGCGAAACGAGGCCCTTTTAGTTGTTTGGTAAATGGCAGCGGCAGCAGAAGCGAAATCGAGCCATGTCGTCTACAGCTAATTGCATTCGGGTCTGGACAGAAAGTGGTTTCGAAAGTTTCTTTCGCCGCTCCGAGCGGTTCGAGACCAACTTGAAAAATGCGCCTCTTTTTATTGGACAGTTTGAAGGTCTCCCTCGGAATCTGAAAACGGTTTCAGCAACTAACGTTTTTAACACTCCTCGTTGGCAACATACCAAATTTCCAAATGGGAGAAAAGTTAGAAAAACATAAAAGTAACTTTCGAGATTTACTCTCAGAATTTCCGTTCTTCTGGAGAAAACAAAAATCGCTTCTGTTTCAAAGCCTCCACAATGAAAGAATAAAATCGAGAGCAAGTTTTTTTTCAGAAGCATCTTAAAGGCGAAAACAAATTATTTACTATTACTTAACTCTGTCATTTTTTAAGTGGCTTTTCTTTTGTGTACGTTATGCTGCAAAAAAAAAAAAAAAAAATCGCTGTAATCTTTTCTCAATTACATATTTTTTTATGGTTTTTCATCACTTATTTGTTAAGGTATTATTCTTTAAATACGAATGTCCGACAATTTCGGAAATATAATCGAGATTCCGCTTTAATGTACGATCTCTTAATTCACTCATTCAATATATTACTCCTTAACATTGCTTAAGAGTGTTAGCGCTCGTCGATCTAAGTTCAGAAATTTGCCCCAATCATCTCTCAGAATCAAGTAGAGTCTTATCTAGCTTTACCAAAATCTCACTTTTAAAATCTAATTTCTTCGATGACGCTGTTCTTAAATAACAATATTCCTTTTCTGCCTCCTGTCTACGAAAAGAATGCAATTTCATAAAGGTTTCGTTGTACGTTCGCTGAAAAAGGCGATGGTTAATGACGAGGAGGAAGAAGAAGGAGGGAGGAGGAAGCTGTTGCTTAGCCTTATGTCTCCGTCAAGCTTTGAAAAAATTGTCTGAAGTCGCCGGTGTGCGTGAAAAAAGGATATATTTGCTCGTATAAATAACGTTCGTAGCATTAATCGAATCCCAGTTGCCACTTCTCCCCCCCTTTCCCCCTCTTTTTGCATCCACTCATAACACGAAAGGGGGAAAAAAAGAGCAAAGACGAGACATAAATAAAAATCATTCGGGAGCCCACCACCGTGTGTCAGATATTAATCGTCTGTAGTAGAACACTTTTCACTGGGGAGGATGGAACATTTACGTAATGAAGACGTGGCCGACGCAGCTGTCACTGCCATACGATAATCCCTCGACAGTAATAAGGACATTTTTCCTTCTTTCTTTCCCTGCTTCGACACAAGGTATGAGAGGGAGAAAAAAAATCGTTCAGTGGATTGTCTCTCAGGTGCGTGACAGAGATGGAACAAAGTAGCTCGCTCATCTGCCGGGGGAGTTTGTTCTTATCGATTCCTTCCCCTGAAATTCCAGTTGTTTTCGAATGTTTCGCCGTTACGAGATTACTTTAAGTTGCATACATTATCCATTTCGAAAAAAAATCACAAAGACTTAGGAGTAAGCACAATAAACCTAGTTGGGCAACAACGACAAAACTTTTTCGAAATTCTTAGATTTAGACTTTTTCTGTATGGAATTTTATAGTGAATATCGGTTGATAAATATTCGCTTTTAAGCAAACTTTTAAAATAGCCTGATGCTGAAAATTGAAAATACGAGTTTTCAAATTCCAAGTAAAATATAGCCGAGAGGGCGTTATGCACATCACGTCACAGTTTCTAATCTTGACTTTCGCTAAAAATCCATCGTGAAGAGTAATGGAAGTAGTCGCAGGTTAAATGGCACCAATCTATAAATTTCACATGTGATGCGACTAGGAAGTTGGAAAATAAAGGCCCAGCTCACCGTTTCTTGATCGCGTTTCAAAAGTACGACTTAAGTGAATGGTTTACTTCAAGGACGAAATCTGAAGTTTTTGAAGGACTCTCTCAAAAGGTCGTTTCTTTGTCTCAAAATAAAAGAGATCACTCTGATGAAGAGAAGCTGTGCATCTCTGAATCGTCAAATCTGTAATATATTATGTCTCCTTTATATTATGTCCTCTGTAATGTAATTAACATCATAACACTTTTGGCTGCTGAGATTGATGTTCTAGCAATGGTTCACAAGTAAGAAAAATATATTAACAGCTGACTTTCGAATTCCTAAGAATGAAAAAAAATGTTATCAAAAATACGTTCCTTGTCTTTTCAGAAAGCGAGCTTTTAAAACTTATTCGTCACAATTGGCAATAAATAAATGACATTTGTTAATTCCTACCAAGAAACAGAATTGCATTTAGAACCAGAAACCAACGGCAAACCATCAACAATTCATAAAATCCCAGAACCAGAAGCGCGAAGAGTCCAGTCATGATCTAAGAAATCCCGGATTGTCAGGTCAAGGCTTCTTTTCGAAGTGCGATCACGTGGGGTCATCTCCACCCCCTTTCCTTTAGGCAGCAGCTCGAATCCACGAGACATGAATGGGCAAGTATTCCATTTTTCCCTCTCTTCTGCCTCACCAATTTCGGAAAAGTCAGTTCACACAAGAATTTGTTTCCCATTGGCGTCGGGAATCTTCCGAATGCAAATGTTACACGAGAATTTCATTTACGGAGAATCGATGCCATAACGCAACTTTATTAAATCCACATAAATGTTTGTACAAGAAAAAAAAGGTGTCGTTTCATCAAAATAAATAATATTTTTTGAGTATTTTAATTAGAAATTAACTTTTTCTTTTTCATGCGTTGTAAGACACTCTGAATTCATTTTCTGAGCGATAAAAAACAATATCAACATAACATTCAGAGGTTCATAGACGTTGATGTAATAACCAAACCCATTCGGTCGATATAAATACCGCGTAACATCGCTAGTGTGTTCGTTTAGCCATAAGCAATAAACGCAATATTGAATTTTCAATTACCTCTCTCCAAAATGAAATTGGGGTGACTGTAATGAAGTTTAAAAAATGGCGGGGGAAAAACATGCTCCTATTAGTAAAATCCTTCCTTTTTCAAGTTTCTTAAAAAATGTTGATTCTAACTTTAGGTTACCATCTTCAAATTTAGTATTTTGCAAAATACCTCTTTTTACCAATGGTGTTTAACCAATGAAAGTAATAAGACACTTTCATATCCCCCCCCCTAAAAATCAGTTTGATGACACACATAACATTATATATATATATATATAATATCCCGCTGTGCTACAGCAGCGCTACTTACAACGCAGATTAGATAGTTAGATCTCGAGGTGTAAGCATGCAGAAATGCGTGTCCGTCTTTTTCTTTAATTTTTTATTCTAAAATAAACTGTTTTTCCTCCTAAAATGAGCGTGGTTTTTGCAACATACCGACGCCAACCCCCTCCCATATATATATATATATATATATATAACGAGAAAGAGAAGATTGAGCCCCAAAATTAACATATGAAATAAAAAAAAAAGTTTTCATGCAGGTATTCCAGTCACTAGTGAAAATAATGCAACAACCAGTGCCGTATTTGTATGGTTTCCAAAAACACTATGAATGTATGAATTATCAAAGATTTCAGAAAGCTCATCATATATTATTGAAAAGCATTTACATAATCTGACACACACACAACGCTGCATAACATTTCTTCCATTCCTTAATCACTCTTAAAAAAGGTGAACTTTCCAAACCTATAACAACGTTTATCCGTAGAAGTTATGCAAACAATGATAACTTCGTTCTCTGGAAACGTTATTCAACAATTCTCGTTCACTGCAGCTTTTCGATTACTTTTTGCTTCTTTTTCAAAGCAGTTGCTTGTTGGTTAACTTTGAAATTAACACTAAAATTTCTAAGCAGAGTCTATATTATCTGCAATGGCTCTATTACCTTCAAGTATCTCATTTAAAAAAAAGAATGCAATGGTTTGATCCCTGGTTGGACCACTTGTTTAGCTTTCAGATCTTATTTTTGTAGAAAATCAATGAAGAACAGAACTTACTGCCCCAGTCAATGAGAGTTTCAAATGGACAATAATTTCAGAGCCGAATGAAAGTATTTTCAGAGGAAGGGTATTGATCAAGGTCTCTACGTGACAGGATCATCCCTAACATCCAAAATACGCGCTAGACGTCTTCATGTTCAACAGATAGGTAACCAGGAGATACCAAAAGATAAATCCTTCAAAAATTATATATTTATTGGCTGACAAACAATAGATTAAAAGCCACAATACATTCAATATATTTTTTCGTTTGCACATTTATACAGGTATTGAAAATCAATCTCAAGTCATTCACTATAGTAATTATTTCAGGAAACGTAAATCAATAAATTATCTACAAAAATACCAGATAAAACAAAATCCTAAAATACCCTAATGTGACTTGTTGTATTCATATCTTAGTGTAATTGCACACCACTGACCAGTAGCGATGCCATGGTTAAATGAGATCTATTTAAAGGCCACCAGGATTTTAAGGCCACCATTTTCCCACAAGGGTTGTTTTAGAGCGGTAGTTCCTACCCATTTGAGTTCACATACACCAGCTGACTCGGTTCCTTGAGTGTACTCCCTAGCCCGAATCATCCAGGCATCGAAAAATGTGTATGTTGAATTAAATTAAATAGTGTATTTTATCATTACATAATTTTTTTTAAAATTTTTTTTGTAGGAAGTAAACAAATTAGCACAATGATTAGGAAATAGAAAACTAAAGGGGCTTTTAGGACTGTATTGAATTACAAAGTTTTAAAAAATTATAGGCTCAAATGAAGATATATAATTCAAAATACGGAATTACGTTCATATTGCTTCTATATATATATTTTTATGTTTCTGTATTTAAAACGCCCTTTCAACAA
Source organism: Nephila pilipes (assembly GCA_019974015.1). NCBI lineage: Eukaryota > Metazoa > Arthropoda > Arachnida > Araneae > Nephilidae > Nephila > Nephila pilipes. The sequence continues at coordinate 849,242 of BMAW01121092.1, read as the reverse complement.
GCTCTGAGCTGACAAACGGCAACAAACGCCTATCTTTTTTGTAAAGAGCACTGAATTCATCCCCGCAAGGAGCCCAGAAACTGACTGGGTTCCATCACATCGCTATAGAAGGAATTCTTTACAGAGGTATTTGTCTCAAGCTCTGACGATTTTTCTGTTGAGGATTGATTGGTTTTAATAAAATGTCACTAGAAGCAACGCGAGGGATATTGGTGACGAACCTCATGATTTTCAGCCTCGGTCAAGTGAAAAGGGCGACACCTGATTTGGCATCTCCATCTTCTAACTTCCATATCAAGCCAATGAGAGGATTTTGAGCCTCAAGAGAATTTCGGAGCATCTGCTCTTGATGGATTCTTACGGCGGATCTTTAGTGACACAAAGGCTCGAACCCACGACTGGATGAAAACCGTGGCGGAGACGAATCCACAATCTAGCCAAAACAAAGACACCGCGGCTCCAACTCTTGCGCAGGAGTCTTCAATGCAGTCAGTTCAAAATCGTGTTCTTTGAAAGAAATGGATAATCCATTATTTCGGCTCTGAAAATTATTTTAAACATTTTTCAAGGGAAGGATTTTAATTCTTTGAAGTGCTCAATTATCTTTTCACAGACTGTTAAATTTAGCTCAGCTTGCGACGAGAAATCTTAAGTGTTTTGAGCATTTCTGACCGACTTTTTTTAATGCACTTTGCTCAAAAAAAAAAAAAAAAGGTCAACAACTTGAACCAAAGAGTCTAGTGCCTAGAGCCAAGATACTTAAAAGAATGCTTATTGTAAAAAAATGAAGGGGTAGGGCTCTTGGCTACTTCGAGATTCAATCAACTGCATCAGAACCCATGACAACTACCAGACAGACAGATATCAGAACCCGGACATTTTACCCCGGGACAACTATTAGACTTCGGTGCACAAAAGCAAAGTGTAGTTAAGGCTGGTCATGTCTTCATTCAAAAATTTAGAACTGGTAGTTGGTTGGATTTGTCTTAATGAAGTTAACAACTTTGACCGCTTTATCGAGAGCATTTCGCAAATCTCGAGTCAAAGGTTTCGATGCAAGGTTGTATCTGTGAATACTACAATTAGTCCATTTCATTTGAAGGCACTTCAAATCCCACTACATGGCGGGTCTTAGATAGAATCAGGACTCAAACCCTCGACTCGACGGAAGGAACGCAGGACGATAACAGGAACACTCGCCACCACGGCTATCTAAGACACCAGGAAATAAAAAGCCACAAGACAGGAGAGAGCTCATCTTGAGTGGAGATTGAGCGGACGTGAGAGCAGAGAAATACTGACCTTCTTCAGCAACCCAGGCAGGAGGAAAACAAGTAGATTTTCTCTAGCGGACGCAACCTTTCTTACATTGAGGTTTATTGATAAGGAGGTGAACATTACAACAAACAATTCCCCCCCCCCCCCAAAAAAAAAAAAAAATCCCTTCCTGTTTTTTTTTTAAATAAAAATTTAATTCATTTTCTTTTTTAAATTGAATGGCTTCCGTTACCTTTTTCTTTTCGCGTTCACGCGATTAAGATCAACTGTTTTAGGGTACGTGGATTTTGAGTTTTGACTTTACCGACTGTAAGATATATATCTTAAAGCTTTAATTATTACTAAAATAATCTCCGAAAAAGAAAATTAAACTTTATTTATAATTCTTGAAATTTTTGTGCATAGTCACTGTCCAGAGATACATTTCTCCCTGCGTTTCTAGATATTAAGGTATCCGTCTACCTTTAAAACGCGATTTTCGGTCAAAAAGTCGATGTTTTGTTTACGGCCTATTATTAAAGCCTGATTTCTTAGCTTTCTAGAACAGTTTCAATGCTGTTTCTATCTTACATAGAAATTGAGTTACAAGCATTTTAGTAATAGTTTGAGTCAAATTTTAGAAGTGGAAGTAGCATTCTGCTACCGGAAATGGAACTTTAATGTTTGTTTTTCATAGATATTTTACGTAATATTGCCATCAAAATATCTTCCAACATGCAAGATGAATTTGCCAAGACCCAAAATGTAAATGAATCTTTTAATGGTGTAATATGATAAAGAACACCAGTTGAAGTTTTTGTTGGTTTGAAAACTGTGAAATTGGGTACATATGATTCAATTATACAATTTAACGAAGGACATCAAGGCTGCTTAAAAGTCTTAAATAAACTGAACATTGAAAATTCGGGCTACTTCACTGTAAAGGGATACGAAAAGTTTGATTACAATCGAATCAGGGATTTGAAGCGTTATACAACACCTGCTACATGTAAGCGTAGGAAAGTTTTAAAGGCCACCAGGAAGAAAAAGATAAGTTATTTAAGTAATACAGATAGTGAACTTTACAACCGCCTAAGACCCGCCGTATAGCCGGGGCTGATGCACGTTAAATCTGTCGAGGCCCAAAGTCCTTCCGTTGGTGTGGTGTGGATGTTAGGAGAGGGGGATGCCAGCTCAGGTGTCGTCCTCGTCACTTGACCGTGGTTCAAAATTACGAGGTCCGTCGCCAATAGCCCTCGTATTGCTTCTAGTGCGATATTAATAAAACTAAACTAAACTAAGTGAACTTTACAAATCAGGGGCCTTTTAATGTTAAATTTTTATTAAATTAAATAAGTTTCTGGGTTGAAATGTATTTTCAGCTTTTTCTCAAAATCAAGATTTTCATATTTTGCTTCAGCGCAAAACATCGTACTGAAATAAGTTATGTATATAATGTAGTGAAACTTTCATGGAATACTCTATGAAAGTGAATTTAGGACTTGAACCTCTCCTATAGTTATAATTTGATTACTTTACATTTTATTCAAGATAAAATCATAACTTATCACAAATTTTTACTGTTTTTCTCTATATTAAAGTATGACTTCCTATAAATAATTAATTTTCTGGGTTATAATTGTGATAGTGGCACAAATCCTAAATTAGATTCAATTCATCATAATAAAATTTACAGAATTGAAATATCTCTATTTAAATTTCAGCTGTGGTTTTTTGCAAAAGTGCCATTTTACTGTTATTTTCATGTATTTTTTGAGCTGAAATATTAAAACAATTTTTAATTTTTGCAAATTTTTCATTGTATCTTAAGTTTTTAACCATATATTATAGTATAATGTATATAAAAAGTGATTTTTTCAATTATTTAGAAAAAATCCTCTTCGAAGGTAGGCGGATACTTTAAGAAGCCCATTGTTGTAGAATTTAGCAGATAGAGCCTCGCATTGCGGGTTACTTCAATCTAATGCTTCCTGAAACCGAACAAAACAACTCCAATAGCTGTAATTGTCGACAATATAAACCTACGTAAGGATTAATATGCAGAATAAATTTTAATTAGATATCTCTGTTATTTTTCTTAATAATAATTGGATTCGGTTATTTCTTATATATAGTAATATTTTATGACAACCTCTTGCATTTAGACATTTTTAATATGCAAATAAAGAAAATGATTTGTGCTCAAAAGTCCTCTGTAATAAATAAAATATCACTCAATGCAGTGACACAGGGATTCTGAATCACAAAGCATTTTAAAATATCTCCTTCAATAATTTTTTCCCCAATATTTTTAAACGGGACATGAGATTAGTAATCCTTTGCAATAGCATTCGACGAGAAAACAGGAATCAAATTTGAAAAGTTACTTTAATCACAAGCGAATCCTAACACGTGGGAGCTAAACCATTCTGTAGAATTTTAATATTTGTTCACAGATCAACGCTCTTACCGAGCAGATTTTCGTCTTTGGGTCCAACCAATCTTTTGTGATCTCGCGTCCTTTCTCGCTCAGAGCTACCTTCCTCTCCTTTCCCTGTTCTATATGAAATTTGAAAGGGAAAACTTTGCTCGCGAAATCCAAAACATCTTACCTATGAAAGCGCCTCATTAGAGCTCGTTTCCGAGAGGAACAGACGATTCTTTTATCTCTCCCCTCCCTTTCGTTCGAAAGGGACGCGGAATTAAAAGGCGGGCCAATCCAATCATGGCTCATATCGCATATGTTCCTCTCTCTTCCCCCTTATCGAAGAGTGCGCTTCTCCGTCTCAGGAACATCTATTTAATGACGCGTCAACTTGTCCGGCGTTCCTTAAAACGATGTTCCAATGAATGTTCTAAATCCAAGGGGGTAAGGGTGGAGAGGAAGGCACGTCAGTCTGTCTGTCAGGGGAGGGAGGGGGGCGGTCAAAGTGTCAAAGCGAATGATGGCCGATGTCAAAACTCGAGGCCGAAAGGGGCAAGGGGTGGATGCAGATGGAATTTAATAAAGGGATGGAGATAGATATTACTCCGCGGGGGATGTAACCGGGGGAAGCAAAGAGGGAGGGTTGTCATACAAGATGTTTGACTGGAATTGAATGTGCGCTGTGGAGAGTGTTTCAGGCACGAAAATAGCACTTTTAACCTCGTGTATGAATATTAGCCGAAGAATGCGCACTCAAAGACTGGAATTTGGAATTTATTTCGAAAATCTTCAATCAGCGTTTCGCTTATGTTTGCCGCCGCTCGTCTTTTAAAGAATGTTCAAAGAGCAGATAAAGCATACTGTACTTAGAACACTCCGGAAAGGTTCTTTTTACAACTTATAAATTTTAAAACATCTGGAGAAGGATATCAGAAAACTCAGAAGTAACGCATACACGTGTGTGAGTGTAGGATTTTTTATTTCATCATATGGATTTGCCTTCTAATGGATGCATCATATGATTAGTTGTATATAGATGTCGCTACAAGGGTTTTTATATTTTGATATGAGTATTTTGTATTCTGATATTGTATTCTAAACGTTAAGCGTATTTAGAATGTTGCTATTAATGTATCATAAAAGTGAGTAAATTTGTGCTGGGTATTAATGTAGAGTCCAACACAGAAGAAAAGAAATAAAATTTATTACAGAAAGTCCAAGTCACGAAGAGGAATTCGCAAAGATAGCTCCAACTCGTATAATCGAGGATAGAAAAATAAAACTATTAGAGAGAATGAAGAAAATTATCAAAGTGTGAGTGATGGTGAAGTTTTATGGAGAAAGAGCCAGATATAGTTAACTACACAAAAACAAGGAGCAACTGTGATCTAGACGTTGGAAAAAAAAAAGAGGAAAGAAAGTAAAAAACGATTGACAAGAAGGAGGTGGAAAATAGAAAAGGATCGCTAGTATAACGCGGGGGAGAGTCACCCGTGTTTACCTAAGACAGTAAACCCCATAGGAAAGAAAAGAAGAGTTCACTAGAGTCCTTCGAGGTCGTAATGCTCGTACCAACCTAAAGAAGGTAAGCTCCTGAGGGAAGGAATATATCAAAATAGGAATATGCTAAAAAGAAATAAGTTGCAAGATCTTGAGTAGCAAAAACTCAATATGCATCTTGAATTAGAAAAATTGAAATTACAGGAGGCTGAAGAAATTTCAAATAATAACATAGAGCATATGGTTTATCCGAACTGCACTTTAAAGTAGCTTCTCCCTTTAAAGTAGAAATTTCAAAAGAGTCAAGACATATAATAACTTTAAAACTATTCTAAAATAGTGCAAATCTCGCAGAAATATCTAAAATTGAAAAGGATGGTTCTCTGTTAAGTTTTCTTTCCCATGATACTGAAGAACAAATTACAAAGGAAGATTCCGAAGAAAAATTAAATACAATTTTACTATGAACCTCTTAATTCAACATTTTGTGCGCAAAATCATGAAAGGTTTGATCAATTTTATTCACATTGGAGAAATAATGACTCAACTTGTCGTACTTACCCACAGGAACAAAATATTTAATTTTCAGAATACCTCGGGTAAGCCGAAATTGAAACTTTTGACATATTAAAAAGTTTATTATTGGGGATCTAGATTAAGTATAGGCTAAACGATGAATGTAAAAAATATTTCATCGATCAATGGGACAATTTTATTTTTTTTATGAAGTGGCAGAAAAATTAGATAAATATAACTGAGTAAGATCTACTCTAAAGAAAAATAAACCTGTTATAAGATCTAAAACTCCAGTTGCATCCCCAACATAATAATAACAGTTATCAGGCTTAAATCGGCCATCACAAGAAAATCATAGCGAAAATCGAATTGTTACAACTATCCTCAAGCAAATTATCAACCGTATCAAGATTATACAGCACAAACACATCAAAAGCCTAATTATTAAAATCAACGTAAGACTAATAATCTCTATGACCAAAGTAGGACTCAACCACACAAATATCAATCATTTGGTCACAATAGGGATCAAGGTGCTAGGGAAATGACATAACTAACTTGTCATTATTGTTCACATGTTGACTTAATTGATCAGAAAAGTAAAAATATATAAAACGATTATTATCATTGCTGTTTGTCAAGATTCTTTTTGCCAGGAAAGGAATATAATCCCACTATTCTCCCAATTGTTTGTAATATAAGATCGAAAGTATCAATAATTTCACAAAATGTTTGTCTCCAATTAAATTAGGTATGTTTAAGAATAAAACAAATATATGCGAGGTATTGCAAGATGAAGAATTTGGAACTTCGAATAGAACATTCAAACTTTTATACTCCGGACAACCCTTTGAGCTTACTATTTTCTTGAAGGAACTCCTTGATCAAAAAGAAAAAAAAATAAGAAATTAAAGCTTTATCCTACTCAAATTTATAAAATTATTATTACTTCTCTATTTTATTATAATAGAAACATCTTAATAATATAATGAATGGTAAGGTAGCTAATGGGTATTTCGGGGGGGGGGGGGGGGAAGGGTTTTATAAAATATATTATATGAATAATAAACAAAAGCAACAATATTTTAAATTATAACAAATTAATAAAAAGAAATTTTTTTAATGACTTGGCTATGGTTTCTTTTATTGCAATGTATTTTTACGGATCTATCAGCATCCAATCTATTTTCAAGATTTTCACATACATATGTTGAAATATATGAGATAAGACGTTCCACAACTCTTTTGGCAATTTAAGGATATTCTTTTTTAATGTCAATCCAAAAATGCATAATATCAATTTGATTAAAATTTAGTTTCAATTGAGTGTCGGTCGATATATTAATTAGTTGTTCTTTTTCTTTTATTGGGAGTTTGAGGTGTCACAGTCTTGAGAAGGACTTTATATCCAAGAAGATCTTTTTGAACAAGGAAGTATTCAGGAAATGTTTTTTGCAGATGTGATTAATGTTGGACCAAACTAATTCTTACATTTTTATCGAAATTAGCGTTAACATCTACTAATGCATTATGCAAATTAGGAAAGCATTCAATATTATCTTTCAAAATGCAATCTGCTCAAAATTTCAATTTTATTTTTTTCTTTGAAAATAGTGAAATAAGTGAACGATCCTTCACCTGAGCAAAGAATGGAGACTTATATGTGACGTAATATATCTCGGTTAATGCATTTGAAGCACGTGACTTTTACGAAATTTAAGATTTTATTTTATCCGTGAAATATTTATTAATGATTAATTTTGCAATCAAACTTCATTTAAGAATTCAATCTTTTACAAAAACTGAAATTTTACTAAAATTTTGACACTTTGATCAAACAATTAGTGATCTCTTGCGGAAACCCTGTCAAAGTTCCAGAGTACCCTAGGGTTCCGCGGATCCCAGTTAGAAGGCCTCTGGAACAGAGAGAATTGGATGTCAGCATATAGCTCGGGAAAACGCGTTGTGTCCAAGAAGGAAATTTCACAATGCTATTCAAAAGCTTATTCACCTTGGAATACTGAAGCAAATAATTTAGATTCTTTGCAAAGCAATTTTTCATAATTTTTTTAAGATGACCATTATGACGTCACACACACAATTTGTAAAAACCTAGAAAATGGGGATTGTAAATGTCAGCAAGCTGTAAATTTAAAATCTCTCTCTTGAATTTCCAAACCAATTTCATCCCTTTTTCACCCAAATTATTTAAGTAATTTATAAGTAGATGCGTCACAAGAAGCTCTTGGAGCTGTTTTAAAACAAGAACATCCTGATGGTTCACAGCATCCTATTTCTTTTCATTCCAGGCAGCTAAGACTTTAAGAATGAAACTATATCGTTACAGAACTAGAATACCGTGTCATAGAATAGTTACACTGGACAGACGCTATCATTATTTACATGAGATACATTTCACTAGATACATAGATCATGTTGTTCACTAGATACATATATCAAGATTATTTAAATGGTCACTTAAATTATCTGAGTTTGATTATGAAATTATATACAAAAAGGTACTTAAATTATCTGTGTTAGATTATGAAATTATATATAAAAAGGTATCTTCTAAATATGAGGCACATAAACCTTCTAGGAATCTTATTTCTCACCACACTATTCAGATGGCTCATTTACTAAAAATGGAAACAATTATCGAACATCAAAATTTAGAGAATGCCAATGACCCCAAATACATTAGCAATAATGTTATTTGAACTATCAGTAAGGAAGGTAAGTTTAAAGTATTTGTTTCATTACCTTTCAGAAAAGAATTACTCGAAAAAACTCATAACGATTTTGGACAACCAAGGGTAAAAAAGGCTGAGCTGAATATCAACACAATATTATTGAAAGGATATAATTAAAGACAAATGCAATTATACAAATAATTGGAAAGTTTTTCAGTTAAATAAAAGGTCTCATGAAAAAAGATTTGAATTTTTATACATAACACATTGATCAATAACTCCCGAGTCTAACATTGAAAACAACATTTTTTTTGCAAAATTTTTTTTTATTCATCAACATAACACCTTTTGTTAATCACCTTTTAGGGTGATACAATCGTTCCAACGCTTTTCCAAATCTTTTTCAAATGTTTTTCGCAAGAAATTCTTTGTTATAAATAGCGACAACAGCTTTCTGAATCATCGACTCGTTGCTGTTTTTGTTCCATCAAAAGCAATCGCGGCACCCACTTGGAAAAACCTTTTTCACTTCACTTCAAAAAACCTTTTTCAGTGAATACACTTCCATATGATATCTGTGTCATCTCAGCAATCTCACGGAGCTTCACTTTACGATCTTTCATTATAATTTTTGTCACTTCACTCACATTTTCCGGTGTAACGGCTTCCACAGGTCTACCCGAGCGTTCCGCGTCATTTGTGTCGGTACGACCACGTTTAAACTCGGCAAACCACCGACAAATCGTTGCTTTTGATGGACAAGAGTCCGGGTAACATTTTTCAATCCATTGTTTCGCTTGCACGGTGTTTTTACCCATTAAAAAACAATGTTTTATCAGAACACGAGAAACTCGGTTTTTTCCATTTTTTAAACAAACTACAAAACGACTTTACTCCAACCTCGATAACTCAGCTGTTTCTGGTCCGATCGACTTAAAATTTTGACACGTTTCAAGCAAAGGTTAGTACTCTAGAAAGACCTGGTTACTGGTTTACTACGAGCGCCATCTCTGGGTTAGTCTCGGGAGTTATTGATTGATGTGTTATTGCCTCAGTCAGAGAAATCTTTCTAAATGCTCTTTTGTTGATTTCATAAGTGGGCTAAATTATTACAATTTCATAAAATTATATTGACCTGTTATTATTGTAAACTATAACAATAATAACATGTCAATATAATTTTATGAAATTGTAATAATTATGATCAAGCAACAGATGCATAGGATTTTCACCATCTAAAAGTGATATAACTGAAACGTATACTAACTGTTTGAGACAAATTTTCAACAGGTTCTAAAAATCTTAATAAGTGACAGGAAAGTTGCATTCATTTAATTAAGATTTAAAAATGCTTATGCAATAGCCATGTCAAACAAAGATTAACTTCCGCCCATCATCCACAAACTAATGGAAAGTTTGAAAGAGGGAACCAACCAGTCGATCGTGACCCTTTTAAAATATGAGACAAATGAAACTTAACCGAAAAGTCTTCCGAGCTTTTAGAGAAGGTTATTCAAGAATACAATGACAACCCCCATTCGGTTACAACCTGTCCCTCTTCTAATTTTATGTTTGGTTAACAACCATATGTTTCCAATCTATAATCAAACTTATTCACCTGTTCACGAAGCAAGGAAAATTGTATTTAGATAAACTCGGGAACATAATGAAAAGAATAAAGTTTATAATGACTCTCATTAACAGGCTTGGACATTTAAGCAAGGAGATTTAGTGATAATAGTAGAATTCAAATATATCCTAATAGTAGGAAATTTAGTCTATTACATTCTGAATCCTACACAATCTTAAAACAATTATCCGATATCGTATTTTGAGTATATGAAGTATCACATTTTGAATTTCATCAGGTATCTTATTTTTAAGAGTCTAAATAGTACATGCTTACTATTTTCCATCATCATTTAGAAAATATTATAATTTTGATATGAATGGATATGTTCTATTGATGAATATCACAGGATAACAATCTGTATGGTGCTTTAAATGCTGGAAATTATTATATATTTTATATGAATGAATTCTATAAATGGACATTAAAGGGTAATCATATGAACGTTGCCTGAAATGTTTCAAACATTAATTTGTATCTCTCGTATTTTGAGAAATAGGACAATGAGCTTTGAACTACATTTCAACTGTAACCATTCTATACTGTGAATTTGAATATAAAGTATTACTACAAAAGCACTCTTTAATGTGAATGCGAATGTATAATATTATATTATATACATTGTTGAATTTGATTGTATGCCGTTATTATACGAATCTGTCTCGATGTTAAATTGAAATGTTTATATTAATAATGTTTCTCAGTTAGATATTTTGTATCATGTTATAGCACTTAGTGAAAATCCTGAATTCCAACATTCCATACTGTTATTTTATTACATTTTTTTTTTATTTTTGCCTATTATAATCTAAGAGTTTTATTCAAATCCCAAATTCACAAAGATATATTTTACTTCTCTTCGAGAAGGTGTAATTGGAAACAGCATACCTCTGATTGCATACTTTTGAAGGGGGGGAGGTATGTAATATAATTTTAATGAATAATTTAACATAATCAATGCCCAATTAACAACTTTTCTTAAGAATTTAACATTATCTGAAAGGCCATGGCAACAGCATTTTCCCCGCCTAATGCTTTGAGCAAGAATCTTGGTATGTAGTTAACTGTAACGCAATTGGCTGTTGTTGTTGAGTAAAATAGTCGATGTTTCTTTTCAACAGAAAGAAGGGCAGATGCTACCTAACATTCTAAGGAACTACATCATCTTCTTCTTGAGTAAATGCATTGTATGTGACATTTATTTGTTAACCAAGATAAACCATGTCTAAAATCCAAATAACCTTTTTATTTGCTTGCTATATCTGAATATATGAAATTACTACAATAGTTTGCATGTACCTTCGTGTAGTACTGTGGTTGAAAAATTTACAATGTACAATAATCCTCATAACTTAATACGAATTATGTTATATCCTAGTCGGATATGGCAACATTAAGTTTCTGCTGTGATATATATATATATATATATGGTAATAATACGTTATCATCACTTTCTTTCATTCCTTTTAACTTTGTTTTTTTTTAACACACTATTTTTTAAACCTAACTAAATCTTATTAACCAACTTCCATGCACTTTCTAACTGCAGCTCTCACCTTTGTTTTTCAAATACTCGCATTGAGGGCTAGTACTTGTAAGAAAAGCAGAATTCTGGACATCTCCGATTCGGGATATCTAAGCTCGCGATAATCGATCGTCGCCCTCTGTTCACCCTTGTTGCTTGCCATGTGATACGTGCCACTCTATGCTCTTTTGTGATTTCTCACCACCATATAATATGTGCTGCTTGTATGAAGATATATTTTCGTTAATGTAACCGTATTTTATTACTTGAGGTAAGTTACACAAAGAGAATAATCACTCATACAACTCCAAACTATATACAGAAAATAAGGGACGGAATATCACGACATGTTCACTTCCCCACTCCCAGGTGTCCACTAAAGCGTTCTTCTTGTTTCGCCTTGTCGTTAGATGACACCTTTACTGCTTGGGCATACAGTTACTATATCTTTTGTCTTCAATATTGATTTTTTCTTGTCCTTCATACATTAAAGGTAATTTAATTTACTTGTTTGTTGTAGTTGTGAGTTTCTTTTAAATAATATATATATATATATATATATGAAAAGAAGCCGAATGAAAGCAAGAGGGGGAAAAAGGGAGCGCGGAAAAGATTGCGTCAGCTTTTATACCTGTTGAGATTCCGAAAGTAAACCTACGTCAGGCGACTTTCCAAAAAGTGAAAGTGACAGCTGCATTTCAAGCGTGTGAAGTTGATAGGTATATTTATTTGAGAAGAGTACTAAAATATATTGTTATGATAAAGTAAATGAAAGTTAAAATGAAAAGAAAGTTATGCAAGTAATCATATATATGTATATATAACAGTTTACATCGATCTGCTTGAGTTAACTGGATTTTAAAAGTATAATTTTTACAATTCTTTTTTAAGTTAAAATTATTAATAGATGTAAAAAATGATTAGATTGTATTTTTTTATGATTACATTAGTATATTTAAATGTAAATGAATCTGTTTCTTTTGTTCACTCCCTTTTTTTCCTCCTTTGGTTAAATTTTAGTTTAGTACCATCTAAAAAAGTAATTCACTGAAATGTGATGATTAGATCTGTAATAATGGTATAAGCACACATTTCCCCTTTCTAAAGTGTAGAACAGTGTTAATCACATTACCTGCATTTTTTTCCTTACTTGTTTCTTTTACCTTTCTTTCGCCATGATTTTTTTGTTCAATTTTTAATTGTTTGTAATTATTAATTAATGGTTTTTGTAATTAATATTTTGTTTGATGTGTTGGAGTAAATTTTTGGCTTAGTTTCTTAGAAATTTTTACTTTTGATAATATTTGTAATTGGATTTTTGGTTATCCTTTTAGCTTTTTGGTTTCTCCTTTCAGTATTATATATATAAATTTTTCTAATAATTACTCATATATTTTTTACTGAAATAAAAGATTACATTTTAAGCTGTCAGAAATTGATATTCAAAATATAAAAAAAATATTTTTTCGCAGAAACCCTTTAATATGTTGATATCTCTAAAAATTCCTTGGGTGATTAAACACGTTTTGCATTAAATCCTAATTTTCAAACCATAAAAAGGGTTTAAAACAATCTACATGACTGATATAATTCATACAAATTAAGTAACCAGAGTTCTTTCTCTCTCCATTAAATAAGAAATAATTTATCATTAATTCTGCAATCATAGGTCTACTTTACTTTTAAGGTTTTGCCTATTCAATCAGCAAATGTGAAGGCGAGATTTATTTAAAGCGACGCAACCGAAAGATTCTGTGATCAGCACTTTTAATTAGATTTTCGACACGGTGGTAAGGGGAAAAAATCCGACTATTTTCAAAAGCAGAGCTAAATATCGTGGTGAAGGCCAATCGTGATGGATGATTTGAACAGTAAAAGTGGAAGTAGAAGGAAAAAAAAAAAATTTTTTGCCCCCCCCCTTTTTTTTAATAACGCGGCCATTTGCGGGCGGACGCGCTTTCAATTTGCCGCTTCATTTGAGCTTCACTAGAGCCTGAATTAAAAGCCGAGTCATAAGGAAATTAAAATAATAGTAATTACTAAAAGCGCCTCCCAACCGGTTAATTAGTGAGGGTTTTTCCCGTAGATGGAAATAGTTTCAAAAGAACTCATTATTCGGCTTAAAAGTAATTTTAGACCAACGTTTAGAAAATATTTACGTTAACCTCCTAATATTATTTAAGTACCTTTTTACTTCAGGCTTGGCTCGAAACATAGAAATCAAAAGATCAGCCTTATTTCCACTCAAATGCGGAACCCTTCGGGTTTGCACACACACACAAAGAAAAGAAAAGAAAAAAGAAGCTGGTCGAGTCGACACTACATTCAGAGTTACCTGAAAGAATATTAGACTTTAATAAGAAAAATTGTCATCAGAAGAATTGTTAAGCTATTCCGCAATATTTCCAATTTTTTTATTTGTAAATGTGATGGGATTATTTATTAACGCCGCACTGAAAAACAACACGATGGCTATTGGTGACAAGCCTCGTCAATCTGAATCTTGGTCAAGTGACAAGAACGCCACCTGAGCTGGTACTCCTCTGTCCAAACTCCCACATCATACCTTAGGACTTGGAACCTCGACCATATTTAACGTGCATCAGCTACGCTACATGTCGGGTCTTTAAAAACATCGGGTTTGAACCCTCGACTCGACGAAAATAATGCTGGCCGCAAGTACGCGACTTTTTTCTATCTGTAACCCCATATATAGTTTTCTTACATTTCATGTATTGTTTCCTTGTTAAGCAAATTTTATGCCAACAAGTGTTAAGCATTGTGTTTTCGTATTCATGTATGTGCATTAACTGACTATTAAAAAAATTTTAAAATACGTTTTAATATTTTATAAATACCTATGACTTTTAAAGCATTTTTTTCCCGAATTCCACAGTCATTATTTTGTTTATTTATGGCAATGGATTTTTTTTTAGTAATTCTAAAACTAATTTCAACCGTGTTTTAATTATTTACGGTGAAAGATAAGACATATTTAAATATTTGAAGTAAAAAAGTCTACAACTACAAAGAAGTTTAAAACTAAAATTATTTATTTTTACGGCATATAATATTAAAGTTTTAAACCTTTCATTTATGCTATCTAAATAAGGTAATTTTTTAAAAAAAACAACCTAATCTATTGCAATCCATTTTTCAATTCTTCCAAGTAGATCAGAGAAACAAAATCTGTTCAAGATTTGAGTGAGATGGAGGGTGCATATATTACTTTCATCTTCTTTATCTTCTTTTTTTCTAATTATATGTTTAATCGTTTGATTAGGGCATTTTTTTTTATCGTTTTAAGACCTCAGAACCTTTTTTAAGTGTTTGTGGCTGCAATAGCCTAGTGGTCATGGTCTCTAATTCACTGGCGATGTTCTTATGGACGAGTCGTGAGTTCCAGTCTTGACCCCATGAAGGATTAACCAAGTAGCGAGACTGATGCAGTTAAATATTCCAATCTCCATGACGTGGAGGTTTGGAGACAGAGATGTGCCAGCTTGGATGTCGTTCTCTTCACTTGACAGAGATTAAAAATTATGATCCGTCGTCTATAGTCCTCTTGTTGCTATGTATGTGACGCACAGTGGATTTGGTTTTGATTTTATCAACGTCGCACTAGAAGCAATCTAAGGGCAATCGGCGACGGACCTCGTAATTTTTTTTTTTTACGAACCTCGGTCAAGTGACGAGGATGACACCTGAGATGGCACCTCACTCTCCAAATTTCAACACATCTATGGGAGGACTTGGAGCCTCGACCATATTCAAAGTTTATTAGTCCCACTACACGCAGGCCTTTAGTGGTATCAAGGCTTGAACCCACGACTCGACGAAAATCGCCAGCCGCTAGTCTGCGGCCATGACCGCTAAGCTACCACGGCCGTGACGCATAGTGGAACAAAATGAGCATGTTTTTGGACATGGACGAAAAATTCAAACTTTTTTTCCCCAGCTCAGTGAGTTGATATCATCGTCTTATAGGTTCTTGTGTATAAGAAAACGTAAGGATAAACATGATATATTAAGTCTACTCACCGCGATTGCGGCAAATATACATGAAACCGAGAGCAGGCAGACTGACTTCTCATCAATTTGTATCTTCTCAGTTAAATTGTTCCAATTAGATTCGCTCTTTTCATAATGTTGCTATATCGTTTTTTTGCAACTCATTAGATCTATTTGAACTTTGAAAAATGTGAGTAAAAAATAAGTAGGAATGAAGTAGATTCTAACCCTGAAGGATGGTTACTTTTGAGTATTTTTCGTATGCGGGGGGGACTTTACAAAAAAGTTACAAGTTGTTCCAAAACACGGACTTCATATAAGTTTGAGAGAAATATGCAAAAACTATATATATACACATCCTATTCTGCAAGCAAATCGTATTTAAGGGGGCAATAACAGAGGAAAAATCTTTGTTACGTAAAACCATGTAGTAAGAACATATTTTATTTCTTTTGGAATTATAACTTTTTTTCCACATTATCAGACAGACAGTTAATTATATGAATAGAACGAAGTTAATAGTTTTAATAATTTGTCTACTTTAATATCTTATCGCCTGCTTTTGTTTTAATATGTGAAAAAAACAATATCTATAATTTTAATAATTTATTGACTACTTTAATGTTTTATCGTTTACTTCTATTAAAAATAAAAAAAAAAGAGCAATTTAAAGACTAGTGGGAACTCCAAGTTGATTGAGTGAAGCAAGATGCTGGTACCTAAAACGATGGCAATATGGCATGGATACTTTTCGATGATCCCATGGCTACAGCAAAAATCACTCGGATTAATGAAGAGGTCAGCATAAGATTCGTAATCGTATTGCAAGCAATTTCTTCAGGTAAGCTGGATTGTCCCAGTAAATTCAGTTCATTTGCCTAAGAAACGCCGAGGTTTATATCAAACACTACTGGTGAATCATGCTACTAACTGTGCATAACACATGGATCAATAAGTTCCGAGACTAACCCAGAGATGGCGCTCGTAGTAAACCAGTAACCAGATTTTTCTAGAGTACTAACCTTTGCTTGAAACGTGTCAAAATTTTAAGTCGATCGGACCAGAAACAGCTGAGTTATCGAGGTTGGAGTAAAGTCGAATTGTAGTTTGTTTAAAAAATGGAAAAAACCGAGTTTCGTGTTCTGATAAAACATTGTTTTTTAATGGGTAAAAACACCGTGCAAGCGAAACAATGGATTGAAAAATGTTACCCGGACTCTTGTCCATCAAAAGCAACGATTTGCCGGTGGTTTGCCGAGTTTAAACGTGGTCGTACCGACACAAATGACGCGGAACGCTCGGGTAGACCTGTGGAAGCCGTTACACCGGAAAATGTGAGTGAAGTGACAAAAATTATAATGAAAGATCGTAAAGTGAAGCTCCGTGAGATTGCTGAGATGACACAGATATCATATGGAAGCGTATTTACTGAAAAAGGTTTTTTGAAGTGAAGTGAAAAAGGTTTTTTCCAAGTGGGTGCCGCGATTGCTTTCGATGGAACAAAAACAGCAACGAGTCGATGATTCAGAAAGCTGTTTATCGCTATTTACTTGCAACAAAAAAGATTTCTTGCGTCGTTACGTGACCATGGACGAAACATGGATACATCACTACACTCCAGAGTCGAAGCGGCAGTCATCTGAGTGGCGCACAGCTGGCGAAAGCCGTCCGAAAACGCAGCAGTCAGCTGGCAAAGTCATGGCGTCAGTTTTTTGGGATACGCATGGCGTGATTTTCATTGACTACCTCGAAAAAGGTAAATCGATCAACAGTGATTATTATATTGACTTGCTGGTGCATTTGAAGGAGGAAATCGCAAAAAAACGACCGCACATGCAGAGAAAAAAATCCTTTTTCACCAAGACAATGCACCCTGTCACAAGTCGATGAAAACAATGGCAAAATTGAACGAATTGGGCTTTGATCTGCTTCTCCACCCCCCCATACTCGCCAGATTTAGCCCCCAGTGACTACTGGCTCTTTGCTGATCTTAAAAAAATCCTCCAGGGAAAAAGATTTGGCTCAAATGAGGAGGTCATCGCTGAAACTGAAGCTTATTTTGAAGCGAAAGATAATTTTTTTTATAAACATGGTATTGAAAAATTGGAAAAGCGTTGGGACGATTGTATCACCCTAAAAGGTGATTATGTTGATGAATAAAAAAAAAATTTTGCAAAAAAAATGTTGTTTTCAATGTTAGTCTCGGGACTTACTGATCCATGTGTTAAGTGTTGATCCATAGCGAGAAAACAATCGAATGTTTTATTCTTTCGATTGGAAAATTCTCAGAAGAGGCTCAAGAGCTAATAAAAATAAATTAACAATTTTTTTTGTCAAATCATAATTCAAAACCAGTTAAATGTTTTGTGCTGTTTTAAAACTTATAAATGAGGATATTGTTATATATGTAATCTTTCTTAGTCAGTTCTCATTCCAGGATTATTTCAACACTAAACCCACACAGTTCTTAACAAATGACCAAGAAGCTGTTCCCAAAAAAACTGAACAGTTGCATCTTGTTTCTGAATGTGTCACTGAAAAAGATGACCCCTCGGCAGATATTTTTGAATGTTAGAAGATGTCATGAGTTCGAATAACAAAATTTCTTAATGCATTGTGTTGAAGACATTGATTCCTAGAAGAAACGAATTCTATGATGGAGTCTATTAGAAGTGCCTTATGTCATTGTTTAATATGATTGTTGTACTATTTTGAATATAATTTAATAGTTTAAATTATTTTTGATAGCGCGATAATTAATGCTGTAGCTTATATATTTTAGTTTATTTTAACATACACCAAATTTTATATTTTGTAATTTAATATTTTAACAAATTTAATCGTTTACTACCCTGTACCTACGACTTTGTTCTCGCTGAATTATTGCATTCTATTAGTTTCTGAAAAAGTATTTAAAGTATACATTGTGACATCAATTTTCAGCTCCGTTTGGTGAAGTTATAGATTTGAAAAGAACTTCTTATCTTATTTCTGTCGCATAAAATCAACTTGTTTAAAAAAATTCAGTTATCTATGGATGAAATCTATGGAGTGGATCGTAATGAGTGAGTGAGTCAACTCACTCATTACGTTCTACTATTTAAATATCACGATCACTCCTTTAAATATTTGTATTGATATGTCTTTCAATTTAATCAAATTCAATTACAGGTAAAATTTGCCCCGCCTACAAAAAAAAAAGTGACTGAAAATTACATGAATGCTATCAAATGATTATATTTTGCCTATAAAATAAGTACGAATTTTAGGGAATTTATATATCTAAGGTTCATACGTATTATTTCATGTGAAAATAAATAAAACGAAACAGATTTTTTTCTAAGAGCTCTAGCTTCTTTCATTTTACTCCTGTTGTCAAATGAATATCACCAATCGATTCAGCACAAAAAATTACATAGAACACGGTCCTCATATAAAATTTTATGGGAGAATAATTGGCTGAAAAACCATGTCCAGTAAATCACTCCTTTTGTCCCAGTGTGCAACATCAATAGAAAAAAATTAATTAAAAAAAAGATAAGACAGTCAATTCAATAAGAATTTAATGAATCTCGTTATGTAAAAAAAAAAAAAAAAAAATCAAAAATCCAATCTATTTCCCTTTCTAGAAAATAATTCTGCAAATAAAATTATATCAGTGCTTTTAAAGTAAATATATAGTGGTACTTCATTTTTTATCAGTTTCATAGGGTCACTCAAAGATAGATATCGACCCCAGAGTTCATCGGTAAAAACATTTTTTTTGTAAAAAAAAGTTTAAAAGTATATCATAAAATCATTGACTTCGATTGTAACGTGAATTTTAGGTGTTTGCTTAAAATAAAATGTCAATAAAAATTGTAATACGTCTATTTTACTACGATCCACTCTTTGTTCGGTAATTTGAAATTTCCACTTGTACTCATACTTAAAAGCATTAATTTACAAAATCTTACCACAGAACACGTTAGATCTCATTCACCGGTTAAGAGATACGAGACACACTCTCGTACACAGAAGAATTTCTAAGCAGACATTTTAGCTATTCGCTTTTTAAAAATAATTGACGATTTTTCCGCTCTTAGCGGATAAAGTATTAAGGGATGAAGAAGATCACTGAGGAGCGTAGTATGGTGCCTCACATTGTTTTACAACATTTACAGAACATTATTCTAATGGAAGGAGTTCTCAGACGATTTATCTAAACTTCGGCTATTCATTCGTATTATTGAAGACAAATCTCCCGAAATCCTCTGCAACAAAATCTTCATCACTTCATGCAAGGTCAGCCTCAGTCGTGAGGGGGGGAGGGAACATTCTTTTCACTCGAGGCAAGAGTATGAATATTCATAAGCCGTTTCGGGATCTGTCAAAAGGGAGCTTTCGATGACATTTTTCCTTTGATTAGGGGAAGGACCGGAAAATTGCATCGGAGCGCAGGCAAATTCATCAGCTCACGTTCCGCAAGAAAGGCTCAATGAATTCGAAATGGAATGTTCCTTCCATTAGACCAATTAATATCCTACTCGGTCGGATTTCCGCGGCGATTCACGGACAGAAAGGGTTTTTATTATCTCATTCGCCGGGGCTTTGTCATTCAGTTAACGGGATCTTTTCAGCCCCGAAAGGAGGGATTTTATATTCAAAGACGAAAGCGGATGTCTGTACACGCTCCTCGAGGCATTGGGTGATTGCACGCGGGCTAGAGTTCTCGCTGTATTCATGAAACTGAAAGGTCTCCTGAACTCTCAATGCAATCACAACAATACACGACTCCAACACCACTGGCATTAATTCAGAAATTTTGCCGCTAGTGAATGATATTCCACAATGCAAACGAAACAAAAAGAATCAAATAGTTGTCAGAGAACAATTCAATACACGCGTTCTTTTTTAATTTATTGCGCTTAACTTGTCTTAATTCCCACCAGAAAATTTGAAAGTATTTAGCCATCCTCCGTTGTTAAGATGAGAATCCCGAGTATTCATGAGTCAATTAATCCTACTTCTTAAAAGTGGATCCAGAAAAAAAAAATCGGTTCCACATTTACTAACAAGGAACTGATTAAGGACAGAAAATTTAATCTTACTCTTCATACTTGTAACAGTTGAAATTTTCAGAATTGAAACATCAAAAATCATGCAACTTAACAGTCTGGAGGGAAATATTCTAGCAGTAAGGGCAATGCGTTCCTTTAAGGAATTCATTTAAAGTTCTTTACGGTAGGAGGACTTGTCTGTGTCACAGAATTCAGAAAAGCAACACAAATTCTTAAAAAAGTTTTATTTTTTAACATTAGATTTATAAATTGTTTTATACTAACTATATTTTCTAACCATTTTCAGTGCACAATGAAAAAGGTTGATGCATCAGCTCCATGTTACGGCTGGACTTTAGTGACATTAAGTCTTGAACCCACAATTCCCACTAAGTTACCGAGGCCACAAAATTCATTTCAGAGAGCAACACATTCACTGTAGTAATATACATGCTTTGAGCATTTTAGAAAGGACATGGCGTGTTTTGTATGATATGTTTACAAAATGTTTATTTATATGAAAGATAATATTCATTCTTAAGATTTATTTAAGAAAAAGGACTTTGTCTTGGACAATTATTAATAACTAATTATATTCAGCAAATCATATCAATCGCTGTCGTGGGGTACAATCTACCCAACATCCTGCAGAAAAATTGAGATTTGAACCTACTTGGTCCAATTGGAGTCAAGAACAAGGAAAGTAATCGTTTGGGTATGTCACGTAGAATTTTTTTGAGTTGATGTTTAATTTTATAACAGATGCTTTTATTTTTACAATACTGTTTTTAATAATCTTTGAGACTGGGAAGATATGGCACGAAGATGAGAAGGAAGCGTGGGGAGTTCCAATTTCAGATTCTAACGAGATACCCGTCCACGCGAAAAAACCCATTTTGCAACCGCGCGACACAACAACAAGAGGATAATCGTTAAACCGACTCCTTCTTAGAAGATAAGCAACCTCCTGCCGCTCGAAGAAGAGGAAAAAGACGAAGAAAAAATAAACAAAGTGAGGGGGGGGCATAAATGAAAGATCAACAAATCTCTCCGGAAAGAATCTTATCCGGAGAAGAGCCCAATCAGATCGAAATATTGATTAGAAATCGCCCGCAGGAAACTGTCAAAGTTTTAATTTTGGTGAAAGGAAGGGGATGAAAAGTTTTGAAAGCCGAACGGAGGAGGGTTTGAGGAAGAATTAAAATAATTTTTTAAAAAAAAGTAAGAAGTCGTTCGGAGGGTGGGCCCCGAGCGAAGGGATATGCAAATGATGTTTGACGTGAAAGATGGATGCGCGGTAATTTACATCGCCACACATGACGGGTGGAGGGGGGGGGAGAAAACATTCTTTTGAGGCGGAAATGACGCGCCGGGAGGATGTTGATTAAAGTTTCGAAATGGTGAAATACATCGATTCCAGGTTTAATGGACAACACAATGCTTCAGCCCCTCGGGATATCTTTTGCATTTTGATATTTAATTAGCTAAAGGGACTTTTAACAGACTAATTAGGATATGAAATATATCTATATCTCAAAGAAGGAGTCTACGTAATTTAAAGGAAATTGAGAATTTGTTTTTCCCGTTTGATTTTGAGATTCAGTTCGGACATAACGAATAAGAAAATCTAATCCGTAAAAGAATTTCCTCGAAAGTAAGAAAAATATTTTGCTCAGATGTAATCTGAACACCTAAGTGAAATTCAGACCTTAAACATTGCCTCAGGACGAAACAAACCCACCTCAATCAGAAATAAAATCATTCAGACATATTTCAAAGTATTTCTAAAAGTGTTTGCATTAGAAAATGTCTGATTCATTGATGGGACTCCAATTTTATTCCATGCAAATACACCGCCCTTCATTTTCCAAATCTTTTCACTCCGCCCGTTTAGCTCCTTTTTTGAGAAAACCGTTCTCCCATTCGAGAACAGCTCCCCTTCCTCTCTTCGTGCGCATCGTCGATTTTGAAGATTAAAGTCGGACCACCCCAAACAAATACGCCTCTTTATCCAAACAGTGATGCCGGGAGGTGAAGTTTCCCTCCGCGAACAAGTTCTCATATTAATAGCCAATCGAAATTAGTTTCGAGTCGAACACTTTTTATTATTTTATCTTCTCGGCATTATTATTTTCCATGTCATGCTTCTCCTTCCAAACCATGAACCTCCCCCATGAAATTCATAAAGAAAGATTCCAAATGGAACCTGAATGGGTGATGCCTGCACATTTGTGATGTTCCTCCCAACTGCAGAACATATCGAGAAAAGGCTACTTCGCAGCGTGCTGAAAATATTACTGATATACGAATGATTGTTTCATAATAGAAGAAAAATCGAGTGAGAAACGACATAATTTACAAAAATAAATAAATAATTTAGTGACATTTTTGATAATATGAATGGTCGTGTCAATTTTGAGACTACCAATCAAGTGATATCTGATAACCGGTTACTTAACAAGGAAAATACTATGAAACGTTGACGTCGCCTAAAGTCTCAACACGCACAGCCCTTAAAAGCATTCTTCCTCATCCTGTATAACGTGTTGAACTATATATATATATATATATATATATATATATATATATAATTTTACCGAAGATTATAAGTTGGAGAACATTGTGCACCTGCGGCGGAGTCTCGAACGTAAAGGGGCGGCGTTTACAGAAAAGAAGATTTACAATATTCTGAGCTATTTTTTAAAATTTTGGAAACATTCTTCATTTCGAAACCAGAACCAGTTATTTTTCAAAGTTTTTCTAGATGAACATATTACAGACATGAAATAAAACTGAATGTCCCTGGAAATGTTTCGAGGGTGTTGCTAACACGAAGTACGCGATTGTTCCTTCCCGTCGATGAATATGAGTTCTCTTCCTCGCCCCAAGTGTCGCTGTGAGTGAAACGCATTTAGTTGATTGCGGGAGGGCGTTGGCGCATCGAAGAACATCCTGATAAGTCCTCTTGCATTCGGAAATGAACCTTAAGTTAGATCGTTCCGAAGAAAACAAACGTTCGTCTGGGAATTTGTCACGAGAAACTAGGCTTTATCACCTCTTGTGAAGACCCAACGACAGAATGAATCTTATCTTCTTCGATAGTTGAATGAAAGGAAAATAATGCCGTCAAACTATAATTCCAAAGGTTAAAAAAAAGAGGGACAAAAATTACTTTAGCAAGAAGGAAAAAAAAATTTTAGGCCGAGAGTTTAGGTCGCATAATGTGAGTTAAACTTCCAGCACATTTTTTCATCTTCAAAATTTTTCCAATATTTTAGTATTTCATTCTGAATCCACTATTCTATAGATGATGCTTATTTTAATATACTACTCATTTTTGTTAAAATAAGTCTATTTTTTCAGTTCTTTTGAATTTTTTTTGAGGATGCAATATGAGAAATGGATGTCAAACATTACTCGTGAATATTGTTATTCTCCCCTACTTCAAAATGTCGGATTATGTGACATTTGGCGAAGACAATCACTAAAATGAAATAATCTCTCTCCTAAAAATATATTCATTTAATACTGAAGGACAAGGGAAAATAACAACAAATTTGAAAGGATCATTCATTGCACCGGCGAGCGCACAAATGCTACTAGCGAGGGACCTCGTCATTTTGAACCCAGGTCAAACGACAAGGATTATACTTGAGACAGCCTCATCCTCTCTAAACGTCCACACCGTGCCAGCGGGAGAATTTGAAGCCTCTTCAGAAGTAACGTTAATCAATACATACAGTCGGGTCATGTAATCAGTCCCATTACACGGCCCGACTTTAGTGGCTTAGAACTGGAACCCACACTCGAAACAAAACCCTATAGCGAGTTCGCGACCATGACCAATAGGCTACCGAGGCTACATGGCTCTTTAGAGAAAGCAGAAATGTATATATTGATGTATACATATGTGAAATATAAAATAAAATACATATAATACGATATACATATAAAAATGTACGCATATTGAGATCATTTAGAAGTAAAGCATAAGATAAATTATTTTCTTTTCACATGACGACATTCACACACACACACCGTGATTTAAGATTCAATAGAAACGAATTTATTCGTAATCAAACAAGCCAATGAATTCACTTAGTAGAAGATTTATGTACAAGCAGAATAAACTATTTCTGAAATGTTTTCCATTAATTTATTAAGACCATAATATTTGATGTGCAGATGTTTTACTCTGATTTTTATTTTGTTTTGGTAATCGAATGAAAATTACGTTTAGATTGAAAATTATTTAACAAATATAACTTACTTCATAACAATTTTCAATTAACGTTATTTTTTTCTGATATAAATATAATTTAAGCTATAAATTTAAACATAAATTGTTCGCGTGTTATGAGATATTAAAAAGGAGAAATTAATAGCATTGCTCAACATTCATAACAAATAAACATTTTCGCTTTGAATTTTAATTATCTCGGTGGTTGCGTTTGCATAAAATAATTGAATTCGCATTCCGTTTCTTTTTTTAAAAAATCATTATACCTAAAATCGAAAATTTAACAGTATCACTTTGTGGTTAGATTTTATTAATACTCTTTTACATTTTTATCAGCCTTTTTTTTTAAACATACAAGCCCAATTTTAGAAGCAATAAGCTCTGAAAGTAGCTTGAATTTTTGAAAGTAGAATAATAAAGGGGGGGGGGGAAAGAGAGAGAGAAGATAGTGCAAATGCTGGGGTTGGGGGGAATTGAGATTTTAACTATATTTCATTTCTTAATAGGATGGAGGATCTAGAGCTGCACTTAATGTGTTTATTTATTTCTAAAAAGTTCATACAATTATTTTACAAAGTAATTGAAAAGTGAAATAAATACAGCCAATGATACTCCTGGCAATCGATTGTTCTGAATGGAGCAACACCAAACATTTTTGGGGGACACTGTACAAGGATTATATTTTTGTTTTCATATGTAACATAATTCAGGCTTAATAAGTCTGTTCAAATCTTAAGCTTAAAAATTAATATTCTAACCTTTTTTTTAAAAAAATTTCAATTATAATTAAATAATTACATTAATTAATTTTGAATTTTTTAAAATTCAAAAATAATTTCGTATAAGTGTTACTTTTTTGTTTAAATTACGCTTATTAAAATAAAAACTGAGATTTATGAATAGTTACTTGTATTTTAAGTATATTTATTCATTTGCTTTAAAAACTATGCATGAGTATGGGAAATTCAAAAACAATTATTTTAAAGACTACTTCATTTCTCATCATAAACAAATAAATAGAGAGCAATGAATTACGTTGATACACAGAGTAAAATTTCCAAGTGTAGAATTAATAAACGGTCAATATGTTCTACAATTACTTAAGCGTGATTCGCAGGATTTATTCCATTACCTCAAACCGAGAATGAATGGTTGGAGTCGATTTATCCTACTACAAGAGATTTAAACAACCCCTGCCAAGAAATATCTGATGCAGAGGACATCCCTCTTGCACCGAAGGGCTTTAAAAGAAATTAATTACAGCTCGCTCCCTGCCCTCCTTCTCGTCCCGGAGGAACGCAAACAATCCCTCCTGGCGGGCGACACCCCCTAGGGGATCTCTCTCTGAGCCTCCGGAAAAAGAAGTTCCCCCAGTGATTGGTTCTTTCAGAGACAGATGGACTCGTCTGCTAGTGGCCTTTTGTTTCATTTCGACAAATCCTTGCCAAAATGGAAGCAGGTTTCAAAACAATCCGTGCAGGGTGTTCATACTTATGCTTCCCTTTATTGCCTTCGATCTTTTCTCGGTATATTTTGAGAACATAACATAGGAAAATGCATGCGAACATTCAGTGTGGGTAGTTACAGAAATCATTCAGGAAATTCGTTTATAAGTAGATGATGAACTGAATTGAAATAAAAACATCGATTCAAAAGAAAAGATGCACATTGGTCGAGGAAAAAAAATGGAACATTAATTATTTCCGTAATAAGCTGAAGAAAAGTTGAATTATTGCTCAAAAAGAATTAAATTTGATTTCCCATCATTAAAATAATTAACATTTCAAATTGCGTAGCGTTCTTAGCAATAATTTTTTTAAAAAAGTAGATCCATTCTTTTAATTTTTTGTGCACCCATCACTGACTTCAATGAGAGTCTCAAGCATTTGATTTTCTCCTCGACATTTTTTAAAGATGTTTACTTTAATCGATGGATAATTTCTGATGCTTAAAATATAAGACAAATTAAAAACATTTTTATAAAAACATAAATAATTCAATAAAAATACAAAACAGATTTTAATACACGAATTGTTTCTATTAAGATATTTGGATTTTCTATGTGTGAGTGTGTCTTGAAATCCTTCAACTCAAAACTTCGAAACTGTCCCCAAAAATTCAGGCATGTAATTTTTTTTACAAAATTGGGGGGGGGGGGGGGGGGGGGAAGTGGCGTCTCCTAATTTATAATTATTAAGTATCAATAAATTTATTATGCAGTAACTGTAAAAAAATGTTACAAACATAAAAAGTTCCATCTTTTTGTATTTCATAAGTAATTTAATATGTGGTGCCCCCCCTGAATAATTTTTTGAGAATGTTTCAGAAATCAACGATTTTATGCTAATAAAATTTGAAGCGTGAGTTCTTTAGAATTAGCTTCACCTTAAAAAAATTAATTTTTGTTAAAAGGAAATTATTGTTTAGAAATGAAGTTAATTCGCACAATATGTAGATGAATCTTTTTAAAACCTAGTAATTCTTCAAATCTAACCAAGCAGCGATTTCATCTAGATGCGATGAAAATAGCAAATGTTATTGAGAATGGTTTCGTTTGCTTTTAAAAAATATTCGCAATTAAGTGTTTTCTTTGGAATGCGATGTCATTCAAAATTGAATAAAATTCCAAAACTAAGCTCAATTTTTTCTTCAGACTTTATCATTTACACTTGCGCGATATTTTACGCCAAATAATTCACATATTGGCATTAAGAATTCATATATTATTGATACACTTTACTTTCCAAAAATAAATATGTTCTTTAACCTCATTTAAATGTTTCCTCCGAAATGTAAAATATAGCTTGATGGATTTTTATTAACGTCACATGCAAAAGCAACACGGAGGCAATTGGCAACGAATCTCGTTATCTTAAATCACGGATGACATCTGAGCTGACACCTGTAAAATGTAGGGGAGGAAATGACATTCTAAACGGCGTCGTTTCAAGTAAATTCATTTTATGTATCCAGGATACGTGTATGTTCGAAGATCACGGGTTGTAATTACTTGGAAGAAAACACAAAACAATTCAATAATTAAAAAACGTTCTCTAAGCAAGTAAAAATCGATATAAATTTTCTACAAGTACGTAGAACGGCCGAATTTTCCGAATGCCTCCGATCAAAACTCGGAATGGAAGTGACCTTGAGAAGAGTCGAGCGGGATGCAACTGAAAATGAAAAGTCTTAGCCAAAAGAACGAGACATCCTACAAATCAAAAGGACAGATTTCCATCCCTAGGCGAAATGAAATAAATAAATCACAGGATTATGCGGAGGGAGGATAATGAAGAAATCAAATGTCATGGCGCGCGACAAATGCCATTTGTTTGGCTTCAGGTCGCTCGGAAAATGCACCGAAAGGGGGTCGCCATTGAACAAGAACCAGACGTTCTATGACTGGAAGAATTATCTGGCGCTTACAAAGTCTGAATGAGAAATCACTAATGCTAACTTACATTTAAATAGCAAAGACTTCGTATCATTGACTAAAACGTATTACAGTACATGCAAATAAAGTGTGACACACACGAAATAACTCTTAACTACAAAATATATTTGTACTGTTTTGTATTGATAGCTAATACATTATTCCACTGAAGTAGGAGATGTCGCATAATTGTCTTTGACTTGTTAGGCTGTGTAAAAACATCGGATTACTGGCAGGGAAGGAAAGGTGCTGTGTTGGATTACAGATGAAGTAGTGCAATAATTAAATATAATATTCATATGAATATAAAATATTAAGTACGAAATTAAAATATGTATTATAGATACTGCATACATACTCTTAGAACATTATTAACTGACGCATTCATCTTTTTGTAATTTCGTGAATTTGGGCTTTTAGCGAAAAACCCTCCAGCTCTGCAGAGACACAGAATAGAAACAGCCGGTCCATGTGTTCACACGTTTTTCTTCCTGTAGTCGCGAAAGGGTTAAAAAAGACAAGCAAATCTTTCGGTGAAAAGATATAAAATGTGTTGAATTTTCCCAATAAGTTTTTTTTAATGCTCAAATTTTAGAAATAGGAATTCTTTTACACGAGTTAGGGTCCGAGTCCATATGATTCTGCATTTTTTTTTTTCCTTCTTAGATAAATAACTTTTGAATTTTTTCTTATAACCTGAAAATAAATTGTAGAAATATATTAAATATCAGAAAGTGATTCTTATATATTATCTTATATATTAGGACTTATATATATATATTATTATATATATATATATATATATATATATATATATATATATATAATGACATTTCTAAGCTAACCTGAAAAAAAAAAAAAATGGCCCGTTTTAATATTGTACATGAAAATGATTTCTCTCCATCAAGGCCAAGAGTATACAGTTGAAGATTGAAACTTTTCAGTTTTTCTTTTAATAGAATAACCATATTATTAAAACGATAAAGCTCAAGATAGTAAGATAAATGATTATTGGTCGTAAAACTTTTAATCTATTTTTACATCTAATATTCTATATAACGAGAGGACGTTTTTATCATTTAATCAATTGTGTTCGATACCTTCCGATTTTAATATATGCAAAGCAGAATTTTATGAATAGGTATAAAATAAGGAAAATTTTTTATGTCTTCTCTCAGCATTGATTCATAAGCATCAACTGTGATAAAGCTATCTAACTTCCTCATTTTTTACATTGTCAATTTGAGATGACATATTGGGTGCGACGGCAAACAGTAGCGGATTCGCGCCTAAGAGACTGTTGTCTCACGCTAAAGAGGAACCATTGCTCTCGAAATGTATAAGCAAATGAATATTCTTAGTCGACTTTTCCTTTAACAGTTTCCTTCCTTTCATCTCTTTAAGTGATCTGCTTTGATGGGGTATGACGTCACTCCCCTGTGATCACGGATGTCACGAAGCCGTTAATAATGTGGATTGATGGGTTCGGAGCAGCCTTTGTGGAACATCGGCGTAAAACTTTGTAACCTTTTTTTGATCTTTTTTTTTTATTTCGTTCTCTTTTTCCACTTTTCTTTCTTTTTTTTTAAGAATATCGAAGCTGAATAAAAATATCTCTTCCACTTTTCCTTCACACCAATAGTAAATTATGTATCTAATTGCATCACATTTTACATTTTTTTCTCACCCCCCCCTTTCTTAAAAGTATATTCTATTTTTCTAAAATGAATGATGTATTCGTGGCTCTCAAAGTTACTTTTTTATAAAATGTCATGTAAATAAAAAAAAATAACAGGCAGTAGTTGTTGTTTATTTTTACATATAACATATTCTAGAATCCGAAAACGTGAGTCATTTGTAATTCATATTCCTTTTAATAGGTTTTTTTCCTTTTTTTTTAACTTTCCGAGATCCTTTCTGTGTCTTTAATGTTTTCTTTACTTTTCTTTCCTCCCCTTTAATAATGAATGTTTTCCTATATGAACATTCATTGACCTTTCTTCCAGTTCTCCTATTTTCATCTCGTTAGCTACACACAGCCAAATACACCTGTTAATTTTGAACCACGGTCCGGATGACGAGGTCGATACGTGGCACCTCACTTCGATGTGAAGGAGGTGGGAGCTCTCCAACAGATTTAACTCACCAACCACCTCTCTACTCGACAGTTTGGCTAAAGATATCACCAGCTGGGTGCCAAGCCAGCTACTGCGCCCACGTGCTTAAATATATATACGTTTACGATTTATTTTTATTTCTCTTCAATGGTGTTTTTCGATCTGTACTCACTATCAACTTATATTATCTAAAATATCAGTTGTGATTCCAAAACTTTACTTAATTCTATTTTTTAATCGTTCTAAAATCAAACCATTTTGGCTATTGTCCAAACAGTGCATGATTTTTTTAAAGCGACTGCAGGTCAACAATCAATAATAAATCAACGAAAGCTTCCGTCATATCATTTTGGGCAAATTATCTAAATGAAGCGTATGAATGGTACCTCACACGAGGATGAGATAAAAAAAAAAAAGCAACCATGTTACGAACAGGAATGCGATAAGTCAATGTCGTTTTTTGTCCATGAGTATGACGCCTTCTCATCACGCCGTCATAGCTTTCCCATCCGATTGTGACAGTCTTCGCCTTTTTTTGGAACAGTTTCTTCGAAAGTAACCCATTGTTTTGATGGCTGCTTGGTTTTGAGTTCGCAACGATCAGGTCTAATGGATAGTGACAGCTCGATGTAAACTGACAATAACTCAATGCCACTAATCAAACCAACTTATAAATCAGCATCAAATTGATTTGGGTGCCGTTAACAGGTGATAGATAGCACACAATGGTTGGCTAACTTACCAAAGAAGCGCCATCTGTCTTCGAAAACTGGTACTTTTTTTAGTTTCCCTCAAGTTATGTACAATATCGAACTAAACCATCAAAACAAACATTTTCAAGCCATTTTATTTCTTGTGATAAAATGAGCAACTCTTGAGCTGATCAACGCAAATCGTTCGCGCGCTTGAGTCGATTCCTTCGATATTAAATATATTGTATCTGCAACGGTGTGAAAAACTAATCTCACACACGCACATGA
>BMAW01121092.1:731594-806043 GCA_019974015.1 Nephila pilipes | reverse complement strand
AGTTAGCATTAGTGATTTCTCATTCAGACTTTGTAAGCGCCAGATAATTTTCCAGTCATCCGGCGTTTAAGGTAATCCAGCAGTGATATATATATATATATATATAAAATTAAACATAAATTTGAACTATACCATATCATAGTAAATTATCAAAACTACCAAACAATATAATTAAAAATATTATTCTAAATTAAAAGCATACAAATAAGGGCAAAAATTGAGATGTTTTTTTTAAAAGTCTAGCATTTTGAAACAGGAAAAGTGTGTTGAAACCTGTTTCAATGATATCCAACCCTCACATTCTCAGTAATTACATTATCATTAAAAGTATCAACCAAGAATAATCAAAATTTCAGAAAAATATAGAATTTCGAATTTAAAAAGTGAAAAAGTAAACAAATACATTAAAACCAGAATAACTAACCATAAGCTTAATATATATATTATATAGCTTTGTTACAATTGCCAAATCACTTGATTAATTGATTGACAGTACAAAACTAAAATATTTACTAAAAATGTTTTTTTCAAGCATTTTTTTAAAATTATTTAATAACCTATACGAACTAATATTACAACTTTTTTAAATTTAATACTTTTGCAATCAATATGCTTAATTATAAATCAGGGAATTCAAAACTGTTAAAATTCATAAGAGAAACTGTTCTCTCTATATAAATGTTTATTAATGTTCTATATTATTTGTGTATTAATGTCATATATATATATATACTTTATTTACTTAATTTTTTTTTATTTAAATTAACGTATTTTTATTTAGTAGAGATTCATATAAGATAAAGCATATGTTCACAGTCACACGTCATCAATGGTATATATCTAAGAGGTTTTAAAAAAACACAAGACACAACAATCACCTCATCAGGTCATTTAAGACATGTCTCAAAATCATCAGGAAACCTGAGAGTCGAGAACATAACTTTTACATTACATTTATATAATCAAAATTCACAAGCCTGTGAGTCATTTTTGCTTCATTTTCAGAAGAACGACAAATCTACATGCATCTCAAATCCCACGGACATATGCCATCTTGTGCCCAAAATATTAGTTTTCAAAACGTGCTATTATTGTGACACGTATGCGTGACGACCGGAGGTGAACCAGAAAAAGCTCTATTCCACCAACTAGCCAGTTGGGAATTGTAAGCCCTTCATGCTGGCACGTATACGTGGCATCTGTCCCGAAAGGGTTTATAAAGTCATCAAATAGAAAATTATTATTCGTCTTGTCGGATTTGATTTGATTGTATTCATCTGTCTGATGTGACAAGCAACGAAAAGGCAGCTAAATCATTCATTAAACTTCCAAACCCGAAAGTAAACTTCGGACAGCAGTGGCTTAAGACATTCAGCATAAAATTCCTCACCGAACTCCAGCACGCGACTCGAAAAGGTGCTCTAGTGGCGTTCTTTTATCATTTGTAAGAATGCGATACAGTTAACATGGCGCAGCACGTAACATATTTTTTATCTAATATAAATTAAATAAATTGCTTTTTTACACAATTCGTAGGATTAGATACCAAATTCACTCCACACACATATGACTTCTCTCTCTTTCTTGCGAATTATATTACATACATATATAGAATCTACTACATATATAATTTATTTTTTGATGAAAGTTAAGAAGCATTTACAAATATATATATATATATATATATATATATATATATATATATAATTTAAATAAAATTATTCTTTCACAATTATAATTAAGATTGCAGTTTTTAAAGTATGGTTTGTAAGTCAGTTTGCTTAAGAGAACTTTTTTCCCCCACTTTAAATTTTGTACTAATAATTTACTGTTAAAGGAAGAGAGTTCATAAGAAACGAAGCTCTATTATTTTGAAAACACATAAGTGGCAACATTTTTCAATATTCAGATGAGAATTGAAATCAATGGATTATTTGTCTGTCAATTCTGCAGTCACAGAGAGCAGAACCCTATACGAGCGGAGAACAAAAGCAATAATAATATAATACATTTCAAAATCTGCTTTAAGATGGTTAAAACAAAAATCCAGCTGTATGAGTGTTGGAATGCAATAGAAAGACATTACATGGAATCCCAGGTGTACAGAGAACCCTACTGAACATTAATGACAACAGAGATATTTCATATGAAGTTTAAATTCAAATTCATTGCAAAAGAAATAAAATTGAGCACTGCGTGAGGAAATGTAGCACTACTGCAAGCAGCACAAAATGGATATCAATGCAAACAGTCTAGTGCGCTGGTGTGTGTCCATGTGTTTGTTGAAAAATTGATCTAAATAAGCAACGAATTCTTCTGGAATCATCTCGAATCTCTTAAACACGGCATCAGAACTGGTTGCCCGCGATACGGCCAACCCCAAACAAACAGGAAAATGCCGAGTGTGCCACTAGACCATTAGGCGCTCCGGACACGCGAACTTTACATTTTCGTGCCGGTGTCTGTTGCAGGACGCTTTCCGTCTCTTAAAAAATATAAACTGAATGATTATCATCGGCAGAACAACACATTTGTCTTTTGGAAAAAATGCGATCTAGCTGGCGATTTTCGTTATCGTTCGTTCTGGTAACAGAAATATCAGATCGAAGTTCGTATAGGTTTTTATTGTTGAAAATAAAAGAAGAAATAGATGTATATGACAACATCTATAAGTTGAATTCCAAAGAATGATTGAAGATGTTAGTAATTCAAAAATTATTTGATTCTTTTTTTTTTTTTTTATTTAGACATATATATGGGGGAACTAAAGAATGAATTTTTAGTAACCGATTTGAAATGGTAAGTTTTTATAATTCGTCCAAAATATTAATTGGCTTAGCTTTGATATATATATATAAACATGAAAAACTATTTCTTCTTCTTTTACTTAATTCGAGATTCAATGTGAATCACTAAAAAGCAAACATAGCATAACAGACAAAGAACACGCATTGTGTTCTTTGTTTGTTATGTTATGATTTGACTAGTATTCTTACATAAAAAAAACTTTGCTCTTGCGTATTTAAAAGTAAATTTGTTCTGTTAAAAAAATGGCGTTTTATATATGTAAATTCTTTCACGGGATTTATTTTTCCTCGTTCGTTTCAGTAGGCCTGCAAATAAAATGCTGTCAAATTGCACCTAAAATTAATTTTGACTAATGTAGAATACTTTCCTACAGTATTCATCGTACCATCAACGGTTTCAAGTTCGTGTAGAGTTAAAATGAACTGAATATTCAATACTTTTTATACGTAAACATGTGCAAAATCATTGAAGAAGTCCACGATATTTGAGATCTTACACTGTGCAAATTATTTGCGTTATAGGAATGCCACCTATATTTGCTCATTCTATATCCAACAGTATCTATTGTGATAACAGGAAAACAGACGAATAGAAGGAAAGTTCCTGGTGATCACACAAGCCAAGGAAAATTCGACACAAGATCCAATGAAGTTTTCTTACGAAACTGTCTCATCGAATTCAGTTGTTGAAAAACAATATCGCACGTCACAACTGCAATATTATCACGCAGTATTTTTCTTTTTTAAAAAAATCGCACATCAGTTCAAAATTTCGAATAAAAACGGATGGGTCACATACTCTTTCAATAAAAATTAAAAGGACCCAACAGCGGAGAGACAGCTGAGAATTTGGGTAGTTTGTGTTAGCGAGAGGTTCAGTTTTCCACTGTCCCGTAAGGTGAAGGATTCTGTGTAAAATATGGGTGAAGTGAAGGGTAAATATGTAGAAAAAAAACGAGAAAATTACAAAATAAAATAAGCTAGGTCTTGCGGTTATTGATAATTGGTGACAAAGAACAGTTTATTTATATATATATATATATATATATATCACCAAATACATTTTTATTGGGAGCGAACTCGCGATATACGTTGTTTCCGTCAAGTCGATGGTTGGGGAGGAAATTCTGTTCTTTTGAATGTGTGTGAATAGATCTGTATCCAATACTTTGATTCCCTTGTTCTTTATATTTCCCGAACCAAAACCTTAAAAGTATTTGCATAAATTTAACACTATAATTTTACTAGATATGATTACTTTACACATTTGAGGAAAAATCGAATCAGCGAAATTTCAGAAGAAAAAAAAAATTTGTAAGAAATTAATGTTAATTAGAAAATCATTTTTTTATCTTTATCAGCAAATAGTGATAATAAAGTATCTTTGGTAATTACTCAATACGAGTGTGTTATTTTCATAAATCTACATATTGAATTTAAACAAATAAATTGAAGTAAATGCTTTTAAAACACAATTTGAAAGCATTTTTATATCATAAATGTATTATGAATTTAATGTAAAATATTTAATATTTTTACAGAAAAAATTAATTAAAAAATGTTCGCTTCTTATGCTTTAATATGCAATACGAGTGCATAAAATTTACTCTGGCTAAAACAAACAAAATAATTTATAAATATGTTTTATTTTAAGTTGCAGTATATGTGCAAAAATTAAATACTATGTGCATAAGCTTATTTAATTATTTTCTAATTTTAGTAAAGGAAACAGATTAATAGAGATACACATGAAATATATTGAACATATAAATTTATATTCTACTCCCTTATTCGCTTTCTTAATACACAATAATAAGAATAAAAAATAAATAAATTTTTTTTTTATAAAAATTAGTTTTTAGATTTGATCAAATTCAAATTGCGATAGATAATATCAAATATTGCATCAATTTATATAAATCTGCCATAGCAAAACATATTCGAGAAATAAATGTTACATTATAAAACCTAAAATGTATGTTGAATATCAAAGATATTCTTTGAGAGAATTATATTGTATTAGAAAAATTTGGTACATAATTATGCACGCAATATAAATGTTTTTTTTTTCATTTTCTAATTCTTAGTAAAAATGCAAGCATTTCGGAATTGGTTCATAAATTTAAAAATGACAGAATAAATAAGACTGAAAAGTAAAAAATACAACCAATAGTATAGAAATTCTATTTGGATTTAAAAATCGATTACATAACAGACATTTGTAAGAAAACGGAAGACCTGCTTATCCAAACCAGACGTTCAAGTTCGAAATCGTTTACCAAATCGATTAGAGTTCCTCCTTAATAATTCGGGTATATTTCGATCAAGAAGATCTGTCTGAAACAGCTAGTTCAGTTTCTATTAAATCCGTTCTACTCCTAATTTGAACCTAGCTCACCTGAGACAGACCTATTTACCTCGAAACATTTTCATAGTCCGATAAGCGCTTACCGAATGACGTCACACCTTCCCTCCTACTCCTTGCCCAAGATCGGTGATTTACTCCCCCCACTTCACCTACAAATGGAAAATTCTTGTTCAATGTCAAGAAATGTTCGTTTTTAAAGAAATATTCTTAAATCTATTCTTTGATCTATTTGTTCTTTAAATTCCTCAAGCAAAATCTCAAAGATACTTTAATGAATTTAACGCTGTATATTCACTACATATGATTACTTTACACATTTTACAAGCTAGCTTACGAATGAACATTACCTTTGACTCGGGTATCCTAGCTCGTTTAGACGAACTGGTTCGAAAGAATAAGTGGTTCTTTCAATTAACATTCCTAATCATGAGTTTAGACCCTGATGCTACTAAACACCTGGCATTTGTCAAAACTAATGCTCATTAAATCTGGTCAAGTTCTCTCCGATGGTGTAGTGGAGAAGTTTGGAGAGAGAGGGAGCTGTCCAGGTTCCACCACTTGACCAATGTTCAAATGAAAGGGGTCTGTCGCCAGTAACCTTCATGTAGCTCCTAAATGCGACTTTAATAAACAATCAATCAAAAACGATCTTAAAACGGTAATTTTTTTTAAAACTACTCAGAATACCGAAATATTTTTTTCATTGGTGATAGGAATTTTTGTTTTGAAGAGATGTGCGGCGATGAAGAAAATATTTCTTGTCTTGAATACTTAAATAACAGACATAGAGACACACTTGATCCATCTATGTGCAAAGTTGTTTAGTAGGCAGTTAAAAAAATTTCCCTTGGCGTAAATCACGTCAATATATAATTTTTTCAATTACTTAGGAAGAAACGGAGATGCACATACTTACAAAAAGAAGCCAAAATTAAAAAAAAAAAAAAAAGAGGCAGTTATCTTTCATTAACAGCAAGAGTTATTCAAACGCGGAACTGTTTTTCACTCCTCTAATGTCTTTTTTTTAAGGGTCATTTCTTTTCAATGGTTCTTAGTTTTGATTACCTCCATTTTTCTTTTCAAAATGACTGCTTTTTTTTTTAGTTCGAAGTATATTTCGCAATTTAAAATTTTCATTGGGAAAAAAGTGATTTATTTAAAAATTATAATTTTGTGCATACTAAAAGATATCACAATATGGAAAATAAATGAAATATTTTCTTAATTTATATAAAAAATCCTTATTTCCTTATAGTACGACAAATACTTATTATAACTGAATAAGTATTTGTCGTACTATAAGGAAAAGGTTCTTAGCACTTTTCAAAATTATTTTTCTCTTTTCTCTATTAACGATTTAATTCAAAAATATTTCAAATGAATACTTTGAATTTTTTTAAAAAAAAAATTTGAATATTTAAATGAATGAAATTTCGAATTTTTGTGACTGAATTTTTGATAAAAATATGAAATTTAGCCTTTTGTGTCCCGTGACCTCAGCTCGTTACAAAATTCCTATGGAGGAGATCAGACATTTGAAAGCCTTTAACATTTTCGACGCTTCTCAATATGACAATTTACGCGTTCCCATACTGCGCTTTCAGAACCGTTCCAACGTTTCAGTCTTATTCTTCCACACAGTTTATTTTAATGACATTCATCGCCAGGTAAAACGACTTAAGTGTCAGTGTATGACAACTTTTACTCGAGCGATTATGCAAATTCCATAGGGCGATTGGAAGTGATGTCCGAAAACGCGATAAAAATCTCTCCTAATGGATGACCATCTCGTCACGCAGAGAAACAATTTATTAGGAGATGCTTCAATTCCCCTTCCTTTCCCTTTCGGTTTGGCATAGTCCGGACACTTTGCGTGCAGAAGCGATAACTAACATTCTAGTTAATCTGCGAGTTTTATCATTTTCACGCAACCACTCAAATGTAAACAATAATGACAACGCGCGAATCAATCGACGACGTCGCAGCTTAGCAACGCTAATTCTACTTCAGTTGCAATTACTATATGCGACGATAAATACTAGTTTTTAGTTAAAACACTTCACTGTGAAAAGTCACTGCGTCAGAATCAAACAATCTATGTCCTAAACTATTTTCTATCTTTGAGATCTGGTACAATCCTTTCATGATATAGATACATAAATATACTTTGATAAATCTTTAACTACACTCAATACATCATATTTGATCGATGATTGTTCATACAATGAAGTAACACGAGTGCTTCTAGCTAAGTGCCTAATAATTTTGAAATTCGGTTAAAAGACAAGGCCAACAGATGAACTAGTTCGTACAAGTATCACTCCAAACTTCAGCATCGCGCAATTGGTAGGATTTTGGTCCTGGACAGATTTAATGTGCATCAGCCCTGATACACGGCAGATTTTTAATGATATAAGAACTCGAATCAACGACTTGATGAAAACAAGTTGGCGAAACAACGAGGTCGCGACTATGACTATTTGGCTACTACGGCCACCTATATAAAAAAAAAAAAAAATAGATCCCAATATATAAAAAAGGAGTATAAAATAATTTCACATGGAAATATTATTATAAGAGAACTTGTAACGAATAAAAGTCAGTCCAATCAATAAAAGAGATTCTCCGTTGATTCGAAATCGAAGCAACAGTAATCTGAAATAAAAAGGGGGAAGATCACATAAAATTTCTGGAGATGGTGATCTTTTGTGGATTCGAATACCAGCATGACTTTCAGTCCCAATACATTTTAATCCTCTCATGTGCCAAGTACTTCATCACAGACATCACCGAGAGTCTCTATATTAGAAACATCAATACCAGACCATCACTGGGGAATAACGAGACGAAAAGGAGGCACATGTTTTTATAAGTATAAATTAATATATATTTTTTAAAACAGAATCTCTAACAAGTTTCAATGAAAGTCAATTACAGAAGGAAGAAATACTACAGTACTCAATTTTACAATAAAGATTTCTACGTGTATTATTTTATTTTTAATTATTGATTACTTCTTAACTTGTTTTTGGTTAAAATTTTGGAATTTAATTATACTCATACATAAATTCAAATTTCTCTCTCTCTCACACACACACACACACGCCCATACTGGCCTGCAAAAAATAAGGACGAAGTCGAAAAATTAGCATATAAGCGGAACGAAGAGGCAGGCGGACTGAAAGACCATTCAGGACATTAACTAGTGTGAGGTACGGTTACACATAAGCACATATGCAGCTACACGTAATGCGGGAGTGTCGCAGCGGGATAAAGCACGCCGGAGGTGTACGCTCAGCATCTCTGCGAAAGCGATTGCTTCGTCAGTTTAAACGATATAATGAGCAACGATGTCGAGTTGCTGCCTTTAGTGTGAATTGTCGAACAATCAATGTATTAGACGACATCAGGGTGATTTTACCTGTGGTCGAATCATTGGAACGACAGAGGAAGGTTGAAGTGTGACAAGTGTGGTTGTGGAGTTCGGGATCACTCACAGCATCGTTTCACAACTTTGGAAAGAATTTCAAACTACAGGAACAGCTGTCCGACGGTTCAGCAGTAATCGTCCACGAGCAATCACTTCAGTGGAAGATAGACAGTGGGAAAAATCGCTTGACACACGGCATAGACGATTGAATGACCGATATCAGTTTTACCGTGTCCAGGAGACTACACAGTGGTGGCCTGTTTGCACGACGACCTGTTTGTACGGTTGTATCATTAACGCTTGCTCATAAGAAAAGGCATCTTTTTTTTTTTTTTTTTTTTTTGTGCCGGGAAATCCAGAATAGTACAGATAATCTATAGGATCAAGTTCTCTTTACGGATGAGAGCAGGTTTAGTCTAGTGATTCAGGATGTATACACATTTGCCAGGGGAACCCGCAATAAACCCTGCAACATCATCGAAAGAGACTAATTAGGAGATCGCGGTGTCCTCGTTTGAGGAGTCATCGTGCTTGGTTGCCGTATCGACCATCACATCTTCGAAGGAGGTTCAGTCACCGGAGTCCGCTACTGTGTGAGATTATCCTTCCATATGCGCGTCATTTTATAGACTCTATGAGTCCACAGTTCCTTTTCATGGACGACAATGCACCAGCTCATCTCACAGTAGCTGTCAAAGAGACGTTGGACTCTGAAGAAACTGAACGCATGGAATGGCAGGCAAGGTCTCTGGATCTAAATCCCATCGAGCATGTATGTTACTTTCTAGGGAGACGTTTGACAGCACGTAACTTATAGCTAATAACGATTCCGGAACTCCAATTGACTGTACAAGACGATGAGCTGCAATGTCTCAACAACTCAATGACAACCTCATACTCTCAGCATAGTCACACGACATGAAACTTGCTTAGTCTTCAGGAGAGATCACATCCCTTACTAAAGGGTGGATGTTTCTGGTTGGGCATAAGTTATATGGATGTTTCAGCCTTCAGTCGCAATGAGCTCCATACTACTTTTTCAATAAAGTTCCTTTTGATCTCTTTTTAGGTAAGTTATGTTACATTACTCATTTCCTTACGTCTAGGGAATCTTATGGTACTATTTGTGTTGATTTGAAAAGCTCTTGCACAATGTTATATTGAAGAAATAATCTCGTCTTTAATTTTTGCATACTAGTGTATAATTTAATTTTGCATATAGACATATATACACATACATACATATGTATGTGTATATATGTCTCTCTCTCTCTCTCTCTATATATATATATATACACACACATACTGTGTGTATGTGGAGAATTCCAAAACGGAGCTCCGAGATACCAGTGGCGCTCTGCGGAAGCAGCGCAGAAAAAAAAGAGAAGAGAAGCGGACTCTTGGTGGCACCAGGCCAGAAGAGAGGGACAAGAGAACAGGTTTCTCTAGGAAATTAGGGAACGATATATTTTTATGCCAATTCTGAAGCAGACTAGAGCAACACAACGCAAAAAGTTCAAATTCCTCGGAGCCAAAATCGAACAAAAATTGAACCAAAATGAAACCGCCATCGGCTGATGAGATGAAACCTAGGACCGAATTTTAATCATAAGGTACAGAATAATTCATGTAAACTTTTAGTGATTTGGGTACTAATTCCTGTTTTCTTTTTCCTTTTAATTTTGTATTTTCTTGATTTTTAACTAAAACAGCAGTTTGGATGCTGGTCAAGTTGCTCGAGAGGTGTGGAGAATTTGCAAGGCTCTGAGACACCAGGTGGAGTTATAAGGGAGCAGCGCAGTATAAGAGAAAAGATGAGGATTCTTGGTGGCATGAGGCAAGAAGAGAAGGACTGGATAATCGATTTCTCTTGGAAATTAAGGAACAATATACTCTCAAGCGAAAGGGCGCTGGAACATTATAGAATTCGAGAACTAGTTACTCCTAAAACAAGGGAGCGATATACGTTGTTAAGCGCAAGGGCAGTGGAACATTATTATAGTGTCTTCGTATTTCATGTATGTTTGTGTTTTTAAAAGTATTCTGTTCATCCAACGTTAATAAATGCAAGTATCTGTTAATAATTACGTGTTATCATTATACCCCTAGATGTGTATACCAGCCCCATCCATTCATAATAAGAAGATTGAATAATGAAATGGTATTTTAAGATGCAGTACTAATACTTTTAAAAACTTTTATAAAAGAAGTTAGAATAAATTGAACTAGTTCTTTAAGATGAATGAAACAGAAACCACGACTCGTCAGTTGCAAAAGTAACTCAAAGCTCTTCTCATTTAAAAGGAAAGACTCGCTAACCCATTTTCTTTCAGGGAACTTAAAAATGGAGTAAACCCGAGGCAAAATTAAAAAAGCGGCAAATAAACCTCTCACTCAAAAAGGCGAACTTTAAAAATAGTTGATCATTTCCTTTTCCTACTTGCATGCAGGCCGATTCTAGCAGAACTGTTGCGCCTGGACATGAGCAACAAACCCTTCCACCTCTGCCCCCTCCCATCCCCCCGAGGATAAATGGCGGAGACCCACGTGGGAATCGGCCGACACACTCTCCAGCTGCTCGACTCTGGTCACGCGAACCGAAAGCTTCTCCTCTTCAGAAACCTTACGCTAAAACGAGCCGCCATTTTTGAAACAATTCTAACTCTCACTCGCTAGGAAAAATACAAGCAGACATATTCATCGGCAAATTTAAGGAAAAGGATCAAAAAACAAACAATATCAACCGTGATCTCAAACATAAGAATTTAAGCTCACATTTTAGAAAATGAGCCACATCGCATTCAACGCAGTAATAAAAAAAATTACCACAATGCTACATTTTAGTAATAAAATACTGAGCTTTTCACTAAGCAAAATTCGAGAAAGTATCTCTGCTGTTTTTCGAAACATTAAATCTCGAATAATGAGACGAATTGAATGTCCAAATGACCCGTTTCTGCACTGATGCGTTCATTTGAATGAGCGAGGAGTACAGATGACGCACTACATAATTTTGAACTAAGGTCAAATGACTACAACGGCATCTCAGTTCGTGCCCCAGCTTCTCCATCCACATCTCACCAACGTGTTTGTGCGTCCGAATTTCTATTTCGAAACAATAATATGATAATATGCTCTATGAAAAAGAAGAGATAAACATCAAGATTTCATTCGAAATCATTCGAGACGTCAAGAAATTTTTTCCGCCCTTAAACAATGCCAGAATATTTTCTCAATAACGCAACATCAGTTTCCATTAGGTTTGGCTCGTTTTATTACCGTCGCATTAGAAACAACACAAGAGCTATTGGCGAAAAATTTAACATTAAAAGGTCCCTGATTTGTAAAGTTCACTTAGTTTAGTTTTATTAATGTCGCACTAGAAGCAATACGAGGGCTATTGGCGACGGACCACGTAATTTAGAACCTCGTTCAAGTGACGAGGATGATACCTAAGCTGGTACCTCCCTCTCCTAACTTTCCCACCTCACTAACAGGGGAGAGGGCTTTGAGCCTCGATAAATTAACTTGCATCAGCCCCGGCTACACGGCATGTATTTAGTTGGCATCAAGATTCGAACTCACGACTCGATGAAAACCGCCGGCTACGAGTGCGCGACCATGACCATTAGGCTACCGCGGCCACAACATCGGTTTTGAAGTCATCTTACAGCGGGTGAGCATTTTTTGAAAATTTCTGAACATAATCGATAGTTATTCTTCAGAAAAAAAACACATATACAGCTTTTAGGCTTGAAATGAGTATTTGTTAATCGTGTTTGTGAATAAGTTAGTTTGAAATCACCCTGTATTTGTTAACGTAACAAGAGTGAAAACATTAATTTTAAATTTCCTTCAATAAGAAATAAAATGGATGTATATTGACTCTATTATTATACATAAAAAAATCATGAACCAGATTTAAAAAAACCCCACTTCCTTCATCTTTTGTAACAAAGGTCTGTTATTCCTCA
This sequence comes from Nephila pilipes, assembly GCA_019974015.1. Lineage (NCBI taxonomy): Eukaryota > Metazoa > Arthropoda > Arachnida > Araneae > Nephilidae > Nephila > Nephila pilipes. The sequence continues at coordinate 793,464 of BMAW01121092.1, read as the reverse complement.
AGCCTAAGACGCGTCTATGCGATGAAAGGATCTAAATGCATTCTAAAGGGCGGAGTACTCTGGAGACCAAAAAATATGAGCCACATTCCCAAAAAGACCAAGTTATAGGAACAACTGATGTAGTTGGACCGCAACGATAAAAGTTTGGGACCTTCTTCTCCTAGAAGAGCGAATTCATTTCAACACAGGAAGAAACGAAGGTACTACATTAAAATAATGTAACACGATATACATAAAATAAACTAATCCAATCTCTATCTTTTTATATGATAATTTGAAAAGAAATTTTTATTTTTATGGTTTGAGAAAAAGGCTTGCAAATGGCTCTTTTTAGTAGGCGCAATGTAGTCAACTTCTACAGTCATTTCACGGTCACAGAAATTGAGAGTGGAATCGTCGGATTACCGGGGCTGTAGTTTTTCTCGTCTTATACAGATGGACGTTTAGATAAACACTCTTCTCTCTCGCTAACATCCCCCCCCCCACTTCCGAGCAGAACAAAAAGTCATAATTTATTTTCTCATTAGCTTTTAAGACATATTGGAACTTCATAATTTAGCTTTAAATTTATAAAACCTATTTATTAAACTTAAAATTTAATTTTTGATGTTTAATTTTTAAACTCAATAGTTATAATGAAAATGATAAAGGTACAAAGCAAAATCAGTTCCCTAAGCCTAAACGCATTCGCCTTTATAATAGATGTAATTTGATTTCTTCAGTTTACATCAGACTACACAAAGGACCCAATCGAACAAATTGTAATAACTACATATCACAACTTTTCTTTTGACTACACGATTCTCACCTCAATGGAGCATCAGAAATGAGCGGATATCATGTCCAGAACAGAAAAACTGCATGTCTTCATAAAAGAGTTTTTCGCTTTGAATAATAGTTGAAGTAAGATTATTCAATTTGGAAGTGGAATTGTAATACTGAATTTCATTTTGAAACTCCCGTCCACTCGCAACTTAGAGTTATTGAAGTAATCACATGAAAACTAGCAGACGCTTCACTAGCTAAAATGCGACAAAATTTGGAAAGGAAAAAAAAAGGGGAAAGGGGCATTCCTTGTCTTTATATTCTTTCGAATGAACTATAGTGGATTCGAAGGAACCGAAAAATGAGAAAGTAAGCGAATTACATTATGTTCGCAATTTAAAATGGCTGGCTGACTGGAGTCTTGATTTTCGTAGTAAATGTTTGGATCCTTTTTCCAAATCATACCTGAACATGCTCATAATTCGAAGTAAACATTCAGATCTTTTCGAAGCGTAATTCTGACCTTATTTTTGTTAAAGTTTTATTATTTTTACTCGTTTTTCTCATCATTTTAATTTAAAAGCACATAAATCCTGACAGCCATAGAATTTTATCGTTTTTTTTTCTTTATATGTTTTATAATTTCTAGTAACTCGATGTACATGAATAATAAAAGGACAAAAAAATTTGCATTTCGCCACTTATGTACATCTTGAAAGTATCTTTAGCGTTATTGATTTTTTCGCCTGAAGTGTTAGGTTTTGTAAGCTGCCTTGCATGTTATTTGTTACTGTAAGTTTATTTCCGATGACGTTATTTCAAGTAATCTTACATTTTCAATCGGTGCATGGTGAAGAAGAAAAGGAATGTGTTGTTTCAAATTAAGGATTGATTTATTGAATGTTTATTAACATCAAATTTAGAAAAACGTATGGGATTCAGGCGATAGATCTCCTCATTTTGAAAATGACCAAGTGACGAGGACGACATTTGAGCCTAGAATATTCGACTCTATATTTCCACATCAATCCAACATGAGGATTTTTTCTCCAATAATTTAACTTGTATAACCTTCCTCCCCCTCCAAATCTGCAATCGAAATCTGTGAAAAGAAAACGACTGTAGGACGGACAGACTTGATGCACACCAAATTAAAAGTATACAGTGAGAGTACAAGAAAGGTAAACGCTTTTTTTCCTTTACAAAAAGTTTTACACCAAGAAAGTTATTGACGTGTGATATAATGTTAGTTTATATATTTAAAAGCTTACTCAATTTAAAGTTAACAACTTATAAGCATTAGGTTAAAACAAAATATAAAAAGTAATAAATCAAGTTAAATCGAAAGGCATCAAATTTTACGGTCAAAAAAAGTAAACAAAGAGCATTAATAGCAAAAATCAAGTGAAAAAAATAGCGATTAAAAATTTGTCTTTAAATGTCCAATGGGGTTAAAGTCTGGGGACTGCCTAGTGATCCAAATTCTAAGGTTTCCAATCCTTTCCTTCGCAATTTTTTTTTTAATTATTGGAAGACCTTACATACATTCTGATGTTAGCGCAATATTTTCTTTCGAGATAGTTTAGTTTTTATTAACATCGCACTAAAAGCAACATGAGGGCTATTGGCGGCGGACCTCGTAATTTTGAACCACGGTCAAGTGACGAGAACGACACCTGAGCTGCCACCCCTCTCCTAACATCCCCACCACGCAAACGGAAGGGACTTGGGCTACGAACAGATGTTACGGCATCAGCCCCTGGCAGTCTATTTGCGGCCATAAGGATCGAACTCCCTGACTGAACGAAAATCCAGGCCGCTATTCCAGACCTTGACACTAGGCTACCGCCCTACTCTCAAGATAGTACAGTAGCCCTTTTTTTTTGTGGTAAATTGATGAAATTATAGTCTTACCTATTGCCCAAGTCCCAAGTAGAAAGGTTGAAACTCCTTATTAATATTATTTGTGCGCAAAAAAAATCTTTTTTTTTAAATTTTTTTTCCTTACCAAATAAAATGTTATTTCAAAAATTTAAATTCTTTGTTGTGATATTTTCTGGCGAATTGCAGATTCTTGTTCTGGTTTGTTTTCGATGTGAATGGTTTCGTACCCGGAATTCCTCATCTAACCCATTTTCGTTAAGAGCCCTAGTAGTATTTGTTCTAACTGTTTTCCAGATGTTTGCAAGATGTTTTGTGGTGTATTTATAGTATTTGTAGCTGTATTTGCTTTGATATTTCGTATTGCAGTTACTCCTATATCAGAAAGTCGTCTCTTATTCTCTTAAAATCCTTAATCTACTTGAGTTTATTAATGATTTTCTTGCCTATACAAAGATTTCTTTGAATGACTTCTATTTCACGTAATGATTTTCTATTTTCCTTCAAATTCATCATTAATTTCCCCTTTCTGATGATATTGGTTCCCTACGATAAATTCTCTCAAAATTTTTCCAGAAAACAATACTCGGGCAAAATGTACATTGAGAGTTAAATTAATAACTTTAAGTGGAAAAAATAAGGCGACATCTGCAAAAACGAACAATTTTGAAGGAAGACTTGTCAGCATTTATTATTTTTTTTGAAGCATAAAATTTAATGCATTTTTAATAGCGATTTTTTTTCTATTTGTAGTTACAGTTTATTTAATACTAACAAAACTTTAAACACTTTAATTTTATTACTTAATCATGCAATGATCTTTTCTGTTACATGTAAGTTATGTTGTTTGGTTTTTATTTATTTATTTCTACTCTCTCGCTGTATAAAAAGAATTATCGAAATTAATTTAAATGCGATTTTCCTGAGAATATCCAAGAGATTTGCGTTATTTTGAAGTTTATTAATAGGTTTTTAAAATTCTTTCTTTATTTTACTGTGCCAAGTTCGACAATGAAATCGTTTAGAAATTCTTGTCGTGATGTAGAGACACTCGGATAAAAGGGTTGAATAAATATTCGAAAGAAACATCGAGACAATCAAATTGCAAACGGACAGGGTACAAAGAGAGAAAAAAAACAAGGAATCCCGGACAACAATGTCTGCCTGGTCACGTGACTGGCCCGGGGGATCCGAGGACGTCTTTGAAAAGATAATTACGTTAAATCACGGTAATCGATTCGAATTGAGTGGACGGAGGTCCGAGTAAACACCGAAGGGAATCGTTTGCTTTTTTCCTTTTCCATTTTATTCTCCCTCTCTCGCTCTCTCCCCATTTGCTTTTTGCTCCTCTCTTTGTCGTCAGGTCCGAGATTAGGTCTCATCCGAAATGAGACCATTCTCTTTTCAATCTTCTTCGCTCGAAATACAATGAAGCGGAGCAATCGTTTTTAAATACAATCTGCCGCCAATCAGCTAATGCATATTTAAGAAACACTGCGAATTTTCTACAATGGGAGGGAAAAAAACACTAGATGTCCGAAACTCCGGTATATGAATATTAGGGCAGAAAATTATATAATATAACAATTAAAATATACACGCATGATATTTCAGCCAAAAAAAACACATTCAAGAGTTATTTTGTTATAAGTGTATATGAGCGGATGAATTAGTAATGAATACACAAAAAAAATCAAAATGTAAGAAAATGTTTCTCACCAAATAATGCGAGTGTTACGCCCAGAATATCTCAAAAAATAATTAATATTAGTATACGTAATTATATTTTCAGAATTAATTACTAAAATTTCTGATTCTCCCTACAAATTTAATTAACTAATTTCTTCAATTTTCGCAATAGAATATTTTGTTTTCAAAAAAGATTTTTCGAATTCTAAATTACAAAATGAAATCTTTACAATTTTGTAAAAAAGGTCAGAAATTTCGTTTGAAAAATAAAATCTAAAGGGAAAGCTTTGCAATAATCGATAGTACAATAATTAAAATAATTATTGTATTGTCGATTAATTATTAAAGCAATAAAATTTTAAGGAATATGTATTTTCTCTATGTCTTCAAAAAGGATGAAGAGACAAGTTAAAATAAAGCCTCACGTTTCTATTAGCATTGCAAAATATTCTTTGAAGTTATCAGATGATGAAAATAGGAAGAAAAAAAATTGAAAAGGAACTGAAATTGTAAATAATTTCTGTGTTAGCACAAAAGCGATTTTGTTGAACAAGTAACTAGAAAACTTTTTATCTTGGAAAATCAAAGTTCAAAATCATTTGTACCATACATTTGAGATACAAAAGATGAAAGTACTTTGTATGAAAAATTTGGTTGCATTTTTTTCAAAGCCAACAAGTTCAAGGGTATTTAATTGAAAATCTTAAATGTTCCATTTTATACAATATTTACAGATAGACATTTATTCAATTAATGTTATAAGTATTTTTATGCATGCAGAAATAATTTGTTTTAATAATTATAACTTTTCCCTCCCTCATCTTCTTGCCAAAAATATAACGTTAGGTTGCAAAATTTGTCCATAGTATATAAAAGTTAAATAATAGAAATTAATTGTTTAGTTAAGTAAATTAAATAATTTATACATGTTATTTGGATTCCTTTGTATTTCAATGATATGAATTCGTCACTTGTGAATGTAACTACTTTTTTTAAACAACTGAAAATTACTCTTATATTCAGTCAGAACGTTAATAAATTCAAAATTTGTGGACAGTAAATTTTTCACAGTTCATAATTGAAAAAATATTAGAACCGCACAAAATTACTGAAATGAAAAACATTTATTCTCATTTTTTTAAATCTCAAGACTGCAATTTTCCACGACTTTATTAAAAGTATGTATCGATTGATATTTTAATTTCGGCATTTGCCGGTAAGCGACGCAAATTAAAAATATCTCACACCAATCGAAGCAACAAAATAAAATAATATTTTACGTATAACCACCAGAGAAAAGGGGTCAATCTCCCTCCAGTGTAGAGCAAACGAATCGAGCACGCGGCTCCAGAAAAGCGTCAAATGAATTGATAGCCGAAGCGCGAGAGGAATTTCCGCCTCACGAACTGACCTTCAAAACTGGAATTGATGAGCGGCCATATTCCTTCGTGAACAGGACATTATCGAGGGGTTTATTTATCTGTATCATTCACATCGTGAAAACAATTTCCCATGTTTCAATTTATCTCTTTCCTCAAACCGAAACATTATTATACCTTTTTATGAAATGAATGCTCTTGATTTGTTGCTTTCATTTCGCTCAAGATTTCGAATCACGTGTCCATGGACGGATTTTCCTCTTTCAGGGGCGATTGCTAATTTGTTTCCATTATTTCTAATTTCAAAGCATTGCCTTTTTCTCTCGCGACCACTCATTACGAACGATATATACTGGAGAATAATACAGAGTCCACCATAACTGAGTGGTCGCGTGCTCATGGCCGGAGTAGTTTCCGCCAAGTTCCGACGCTATTAAAAAAATCGAGCGTGCAATCTGTCGAGGAACGACATAGTCCCGTGGCGTGGTTTGGAAGTTAGGATTGTTGGGTGAAAGCTCAAGTGTCGTTCTCTTCACTTGATCATGGTTCAAAATGACGAGGTCCATCGCCAATAACCCTCGAGTTGCTCTTAAGTGCAATGTTAATAAAGAATTAACAAAAACCTGGAACAATACAGAATTGCACATAGTCCAATACCACAAAAGTTAAATTCTTGTTTTAGGGGGAAACTTGTGGCAGCTATCTTCAACAATAAAGCCAGAAGTTAAAATGCTTTAATTACTAACCCGATTGAGAAGCCTCTTTTGGTCTGTTTGGTACCGCCGCACCAATGATTGTCAACCTTTCTGAGAGCGCAACGAACCAGATTTCGATACGTCGCCAGGACTCCAAAGATAACTGAACTCCTCCTCAAAGGGTCGAAAACAATAAACGCCGAAAACTATTTTTCTATTATATATATTATTTCAAATTATATATATTATTTATATTATTATTTCAGAGAAATTAATAAGGCCGAGTCATAAGGAGTGGTCTTAACATGTAGCTAGTGACCGATGATGCCGCGTGTTCGAATCCTGATTCTACTGAAGACCCGTCATGTAGAGGGTCTGTAGCACGTTGCATCTTTCAGGGCTGTAAAATATACTGGCGAGGGAACTTTGGATTCATGTGGCGTAGATGTGGTGAGTGCCAGCTCAGATGTTGACCTCGTTATCTGACCCTGGCTCATAGTAGTTGGCCATCTTCTCGTATCGGGTAGGGAAATAGGGAGACTCCAGATCTCTCATGAATCATTTAATCAATAGGCACAGGTGGAAAACGTTCAATAAATGAACAAATTAAAAAGATAAACATCTTACCATGGTCACAGGAATTATTTCATATTTGAGACATAAATTTCGATACTTACCTAAAAAAGAAAAGAAATCAATATAAGTATAATGACAAAACATAAGTACATATAATTATTTTGCGATTTTAGGTATTTTGCATTAAAACATAAAAACTACTTCAGCCAGTTATAGAGAATATTTCAGGAATTTAATTCACAAAAAGAAATACAGTGTTCAAAATAAATATTGGACATGCATGTAGCTTTTATAATTTTTTCTCATATAATTAATAAAATGCACAAACATAAACACATTTCAGTTGCCAAAATTTAGCTGATAAGATCTCTATATTCAATAATTAATCAAAAATTTTAAACAATAAAAATATTTTAAATGATTCGTTAACACCTGTAGCGAGAAAAGAAAACTCTATCTTTAAAGGTATTTAATTCCATTAAATGTTCATCTTGCAGTCTCCCCCCCCCCTCCGCGGCGAATCATACATTTTAAAAAATTTGGCAATGTTTTGATTAACTGCAATGTAAAATGAAAGTCATTTTTTGCTATTCTTCGATCTGACACCATCTCTATCTTGGAAGAAAACTTACGCTTAACTAAAGTTTTCCAAATGATTCTATAAGTGTATTATCGGATTTAAATTCTGAATTATCCGAACTGATGTTTTAATAACTTTTGGATAATCAGAGCCAAATATTCAGGGCTGAAAGTTAAGGATCATTATCCCCATAAAATTTATACGTTTGCGCAAGGCTTGATTTTTCTGCACTGTGACGCAAACTTCCATTCCGGATATCGACATATACATATTCTGTCTTTGTGCCTTCTAAGTATGACCAGATTTCCGATCCCTGAAGATTCCATACATCCCCATAATCTCATTCCCTTACCTCCGTGTTTTAATGTTGGCACCATGTTTCTTTTCTCAAGCACTGTATTTGGCTTTCTACACACCAAAATTTTGCCACTCCAAGCAAAGGTATTAAATTTCGTTACATGCGCAAATGTAACATTCTTCCAAAAAACCATACCTCTGTTACCATGAGTTTTAGCAAATTCCAATCACGCAAATCTGTTTCTTTTGAAGATACATATACATGGCTTCTTCTTGGGCAAACCTTGTAAGGAAATCGTACTTTTCCAAAGTATTTTAAATTTTGTTTGAGGAGTAATGTTCATGTAATTTTTTTACAATTTTTTCTAATTGCACAATGATTTGAGGGATTTTTTTTTTATAAATCTCATGTGATCTATTTTTCATCAGCTTCAAACAGTTTTTTTCAGGGTTATTTTCCACCGTTCCAACCAATTTAAACTTTTTAATTATGTAATAGATGGTTGTGTTATGAGACAATTTCTGCAATAGTATTTTAAGATTTTCCTTGAAGAAAATGACAACTAATCATAATCTTTTTCAGTTCAATTAGAGTTTCTTAGTTTTTACGCTCAATATTTAACTAATTCTTAAACAAAATGCAACAAGTAAGTACAAATTAACCTTGTCAAACTTCACGCGTTTTAGTTGGAAGAATATAAATGCTGTTTTTTGATAAAGTGAGACAGAAATTTCGAATAATGTTATCATTGTGTCGAATACTTTTTCTGTTTCTGAACTATGGGTATTCAGGAATTAACTGCTATTTTTCGTTATTAAAAATTACCAAGACAATACTGATTAAAATAAACATGAATTACTGTATAATAAATATATTAACTGGAATTCGGAGATTTTCTCATTCTTTTTTAAAAATATGACAAAGCAACGTAAACTTCACGTTGTCGAATACTTATTTCGACATGTGTAGGTATTTCATTTTCATTCATCATAAAAAAAAAGCATTTAAGATGTTTGAATAAAAATAAGAAATGATGTATGAATTGAATTTGAAGCTTTATATATAGATAGATTTAAATTTCTTATGCTTTGAATTACCTCGAATGTAGAAATGTCAGAAATTTGTAACAAATTGACTTCTTAAAAAAATGCCTAATGTTTTGTGGCCTTAATGCGGTAACACGTAGCGAAATATGTTATTTTACCACATTATAAATTAAATTTCTAACTATAATTTACGCCTATAACAGATTTTTTTCCCCTCTTTTCACACGAGATTAATTTAGTCGGCTTTAGAATGATTAAGAGTCTTTAATCGAAAACGACGAGAAACTAATTTAAACTTTTAAATGCAATAAAACAGCCATAAAAATTTAAAAATTCCCCCAACATGATGTGTAAAACTTTATTTTTGTGAAACTGAGTACAATATTAATTTACATTAAAGACATGCTCCCATCATTAACAAGTATTTCTTCTCAAAAAAGTAGGTTTTTCAACTGATGCTGAATATTTAAAACCTATTCCCAAAATCATTTCGCGGCATTCCACTCAGAATGACGAAAACACCTAACTTTTAACACCCAGGCCACCTTATGTAAATAAAATCCGACACGTGTGATCTTTCGCACCCCCTTGACCGTTTGGAGGAAGAAAACACATTCTTGTGTGCCCCACCCTCCCCATGAATTATGCATGGCGCAAAAAAGTGATTACGGATCGTCTTAATGGATTCCGAGAAGCGCCGCCTCTTCTTGGCAACTCGTTTGCTTCCACACAACTATCGCTCACACTTTCCCAAAATTGCCGCATAGCATTGGCTCACACTTACATAGCAGGTTTTGGCCGGACATACTGCCTCGCTTCAAATTTATACATCTCTTAATAAAACTTCAAGCATCTCATACAACATATTGATAATTCAAAACTACGAAATTGGCCCGATCGCGTAAAACATCGTGAACTAAGTATTTTCTTACATAAATTGATTCTGCAATATTATCCTAATATTTTGTATAATTGGAATAGTTCTAGTACCATCGCACAAAAACACTTTCTTTTCAAATGCTGCGATCTATGCGAATCAAATTAAACAAAACTACATATACATTACATCGATGATTTCACAAGTATTTGCCCTGCAATCATTTCAAATGCCTTTCATGTAAAAGTGTCCCGAATTTGAAAGTGTTTCAATAGCGAATCGATTCGGGTATGTTTATTGGAACCATATTAACAAATGGAGGGATATAGGCAGAAATCGATGGAATTATGAATAAAAATTACGCTTATAATTTTATTTCCATTAATAAATAAAGCTTCTCACTCAATTTAATTCAGTTGAGATAAACAATTATTAGAAATACATATTGTTAATATTTGCCAATCTAATGATTTTTGATCTTATCTTTGATTGAACTTTTGATCATACTCTTGTGATTTTCCAACAGTAAATCTTTTAAACATCTGGAACTAATTATTTATAAAATAAATTTCAAACGGTGAAAAATATCACATTTAGTTCCATGAGATTTGATAGCCTGCTTCTGTTTAATTGACTACAAATAATATTGTAGTTTCATTCAATACAAGAAAATAAACCGGCAAAATTTAAACGTAGCATTTATTTGATTTTTCAAAATTATCTTAAAGATTTTGATGATCAAAAAGTTATCAAAACATTGAAATTTCCAAAGCATTAAAATGTTTTTCTTGTTAAACAAATGAATTTTAACAATGATTTGAGATAAGTCTACATACAGAATTACCTTAATGATAAAACAGCAAGTATTCAGTGTTGAATGTTATACGAATCGTAATTGATGATATCACGCACTGAACTGTTTGTATAAGAGTTTAAGATCGAAAAAGGGTTGACAAAACCTCCAGTAAAATCCGCAAATTTCTAGATCAACTAACAAAATATGACCTTCTGAATTAATATATTGACGTGAGTTCATGAGGAGTCAGCAGAGGCACTTTAATGTCCTGGCCACTCTACATCGCTACAAGTTGAGCAGTACTCACACGCTAGTTAGTTGGGAACGCTGCTGCCGTACTTCAGCAGTCAGGGGGGTCTGTTGCGCTTTTCACAGTGTAATACTCGTAAATCAAGCACAGTGCTGCATCAATGTCAACGTTGCCATTTTGGTCTTCTGAATAAGGCAGATCTCTTATTCATTAGCAAGAGTAAATTTATTGTGGGAATGTAACATTTTCTTAATTTTTATTTTGACCACCCTGTATTCATGTCAGTTTCCTGGGCTAGTTTGAAAGGTATTTTTATTTCCAAATTCTTTGTGGGAAAATTATCTTCCGGTTTTCAAAATGAATAATTTTCACACATTATAGGTGAAAAATTTATAAATAAATATCTCTCTTCTTCCCTCTTACTTTCTGTTCCTTCCGGCTCGTTTTCCTTTTCTGGATATTTTACAAATTAAAACATCTTTCTCGTTCGAAATGTATCCCTTACATACTTTTTGTCACGTATTACATTTACTTGATACAAATGTAACTCTTTCTCACGCAAAGATAAAATGGTGGCAAACGTTAGTTGGATATTTATATTCCTCCTTCCCCTTTTTTTCACAAATAAAAAGAATACAAAAATTGTCCAATTACCTTTGCTTTCGCGAGAGTCAATAAATCCTTTGTCCCGGCAGGAGTTAACGTAGTGTTGCCAACCCACCGAAATAAATAATCAGCCGGCAAGAAGCTAGGAAGCACCATCCCGCTGCTCTCCTTTCCCGTTTCCATGGCGACCGCTTGCCCGGGGGCATCTTCTCGCTCAGCCTCTTACGGAACCCCTATCCAAACACTCGTCCGCCGCTGTTTTTGTTTGTTTGGGACTCGACCCTCTTTTTCTCTGTGTGCGGTGGACAGAAGCACTCGAAAAGCGGTGCTTGTGTGTACTTTAGAAATTAGCCCGAGTTGACCGCTCGCGCAGAGAGGGGAATGACACTTCGGGTGATGGATTAAAAATGACGACTCTCCTGCGCTCTTGACATCGTGTGGATAAATCAAGGTGATGCTACTTAAAATATGATTAATAGCGGAGTGTATGAAGGTAGGACAGAATCCCAAACAAATAAAATGCCTTTAATTTAACTCAACAACTAAAAATAAATGCACGTTCAGATATTTTACAAATATTTCAAAAATAATGATTCAGAAAACAATTAAAGAGAAAATTCTACAAAGTTACAGAATTCCTCTATCCCAATAACTAAAAGGAAAATTCTGCAAAGCCCAATTCAGAAATCAGTCTTTTTCCACGTAACGGTGAATCCTTACGGAATTCCACTTTTTAAAAGCTGCCATGTTTATTATCGATGCATAAGGGCGGGTAATAATGAGAAAGTAGACACATGAGTACTTGCAAGCAAACACTGTCTTGTAGAACACGTTTGGGTTTAATTTCAATTAACGTTGCATTACAACTACGCAGGAGCGACGCAATTTGTAATTTTTAGTCAGTCGGGTGATTTTGCAAAGTGGAATCCTTGCCTTAGGATAATTTTCCCTTAGGCTAGGGACTCTTTAGATGCCGCAGAAATGAACGAATAAAATGGGGGGGGGGGGCGTCGGAAATACGATGAAAAACTGCTCGGTGATTTGTAATGTTTTTTCTTTTCTTTTTGTTGTATGCAAAATGTTAAGAAACGGGGAAGGAAAAAAAACCTGCAGAAAAAGGAATTTTTAAGACTTCACAAGCAGTACTAGATTATTAATTATTTGTGAAGCAAATTTTTCTCTCCTAACCGACTATAACTTAAAAATTGTATAATCAGGTTTTAGTCCCTTGTGGAGAAAATTAGAATGACATCCTTTCAACATTTTAAAGGACGCTATAGCCCAATAGTTTTTATTATGAAATGCATGGACACCGAGATTCCAATCCGTCAGAGACCTTTGTAAGGAATAATGGGAACGAATCCGCATTAAATCAAACTGCATTGCTAAATTTTCACACGGTATGGTGTGGACCAACTGAGATAATGAACTTGTCACTTAACCATGGTATGTAGTCTATCGCCAATATTCTTGGTACTTAACGACTCAAACTAATTACCTTACAAATTTCGTCAAAAGACGCTTTTCGTAAAAGAAAACTTTCAACCATTTTCTTGTCGATCCTTCTTCCTCGGATATACTGTACAGTGACCAGACGTGCCTAAAATAGGTTACATAAATGAACAACTCTTATAAAAAAAATTGATAGATGATTAGATTAAGTCGATTGTCGCTTTAATAATTAGTTATACGATCACTTCTGCAAAATGTAATGGAACTCAAAAACTTACAAAGGTAAGAGTTTCACATCTTTTAAAAATACACCAAACTAATGATCTTAATTGCATATTGAACCCCCCCCCACACACAAAAAAAAATCGTAATGAACGCTTCTTCTACAGAATTTAAACTTATTTTATACTATTCAACTCCCACTCCCCAACTTCATATAGTAACGGTATAAGTCTCGTAATAAGAATAGAATCTTTGGCATACAAAAAGTTTCTTTTTTTCTCGGTATATTTTACTGAGAACCAAAAAATTGCTGAAAATCTTATTTATTTACTCACTGAAAGTGATAAAAACTACCAGCCTTATTTATGGTACACTTTCTCATGTCACCCACGAGCTTCCATCCAAAACAAGACACCGAAACTTTCTTCTTAAAAGTGAGAGATCTTATACGAAGGGAGACATTTTGGCGGTCCTGGAAAAAAAGGCTAATGATCCGGACACGGAAGTGATTAAGCAGCGAAAATCGCTACCTTTGGCGCGAAATTCATTCAGGGTTCCAGCGTCTGGTGGCCACTGTCCTCGGAGTCGGTTCATTTGAGAGGTCCCTCAACCGAGAGGCAAGCCTCAAATGGTCCTCGCAAGCCACTGAGCCATGACTGTAGCCATAGCAACGGGAGAAAAAAAGAGAGGGAGAAAGGATGCTGCTTCCCCCTAGAGAAAGAGATAAAAAGGTCGGTTACATTATCCCCCCACAAGAGCTTCTTTCTGCAGCGAAGGAGGACTTGGAAAGAATGGGGGCAGAAAAAAGACAACAAATACCAAGAGATAACCCAAGGGATTGTGATGCTTGCACAACTAAACTCATGTCCAGGTGAATACAGGTAAACAGTGACTGTGATTCCGAAAATCAGATCGAAACAAGCCTATTGAATCTACGAAGAATATTGTGATGAAGAGCCTTTTTATCCTCGAAAGCACACTGAGGTATATTTAATTCTATATATCTACACCATTTGATCAAGGTCTTCAAACTTCACTTAAGAGGGATACCTTTTCCCCCCTCTAAAGTCTAATTAAAATTATTTAACTTAAAGCGTAACGACACTAATACTCTTCTTTTTTCCCATCTTGCTTTCTAATCTAGTTTAAGAAGGTGTGATCCAGACAGGAAGGGGGGGGGATCAAATCAATACATGTTCCCGAAAATAATGACTCATGTATGAAAAATAGGTAATATCTAAAGAACCAGGTGTGATTTACTTAAGATGAAGATGTTGGATACATAATTCATTTAAACGCATTCATTAGGGATAAAATATATTCATTTAAATGCATTTTTTCAGCAAACTGGAGTCCTCTAGAATGCCACTAGATAGTCAATTATCAGATGAGAAGAGTCACTTCGCCATGATTCAAAGTCCCAGTCCATTACTATCTATAATTCACGCGATTTCACTTAAATATATTCAACGACCTCACTTAAAATGCCGAAGTTTTCTGACTATTCTGTAATTTTATCTTCTTCCAATACATAAACTTTTGTTCAAGAACAACTAAATTAAATTCTCCTATTAAAACATGCTTTTCACGTTAAACAACAGTGGTTTGACAGATAAAGTATTTTTATATGAGCAAATATTATGTATTGTTTTAAAATATTTCTCGGCTTTAGAATTCATTTCTGCTATGATCTACAATTTGGTTTTGTAAGTGCACTTTTGACATTTAAATATGAAACAATCTGACATTCTGCGACTATTCTACAACAAAGTCCTCCTCCGCAAAGGGCCACCACTGGAATTGTAACGAAACCCGCCCTCTCGATTCATTCGAGTATGAATACGCATCGGGGGAGGGGGGTGCACAATGAGAGGGCAAGCGTCCATCATGAAAAGAATCCTCCAACTATGTGAGAGTGCCTCCCATCGAAGGCCATCGAGCGAAATGAAATTCTAAATGAGTCCGGCCATCTCCACAGGAGAAGAGAGAACCACCCCCCTCACCTCTCCGGTTTCGAATTGCACCGCATTCCGACAAATGTTGCTCTAGTTGTAAAGGACCGTACAATGGTTAATTACTAGAAATATGAACCCACGGAGTGAATGAAGTCAATTAAGATGCTCCGTTGCCCAGCGACCAACGTTCGAAAAGGTATATTTTAATTGCGAAAAGAATCTTTCCCCGTTTTAAGGGTTTTAATTACGAAAAGATAAATTGGAAACGGCGCAGAGGAGGATCCATCCATCTGCCACCGGGATTAAAACGTTGACAGGTTTCCGAGCACGAGGAATTACTTCTGGCGCAGGTGGGAACCCTCCCGTTGCCAGGTGACAAAGCCGAGGTTTTTGATGAGTCCAAAGACAATCACTCAGCTGGACACCTCAACACTACCAGTTTAAAACCCTCCCTCATTGTAATGAAGCGTTCAAACACTTCCTTGGGGTTTCCAAGTAAAAGGGTTGACTTGAGCACTTTGAAAAGTTCTCTTTTCAAAATAAAAAGTCTAAAATTGAAAAATAAAGTATATCCATTTACCAGAATTGAAGTGAGTAAGAGAATAATTCCAAATGGGGAAGATGGTAACAACGGATGTTTAAGTTTTAATTATTTTTTTTTTCAAGATGTAATAAGGTATTTGCACATTTAGCAACACAAGATAAAATAATATCACATAATTTCAAAAATAATCAAAAACTGGATTATTACATCCTTCAGAAATATGCATTCCGTATAGCTGAATCTGTACGGTTTGAATATTGAATTACAAGAAAAGAGAGATTCGACAGCAAAACTACATTGGAAAAAAGAATGTACTGAATCCTATTGCCAAATAAAGGAAGAAATTATGCGAGATTACTATCGATCAAGAAATGAAAAAACTGCATTAAAAATTATCATTTTAGATATTGTACATTATGCATACTTATTTTTGTATCAACTCTAACAGCAGAAAATTCCTTATACTTGTTTAAGATAAGTAAAGAGTTTGAGATTCTTAAATACTCCAAATAAAAAAAACATCTCATAATGCGGAATAAAATATTATGAAGAGAGAGACTGTAATTCTAGAATCAGAAGAATTAAGAAAATCTAGAGTAAGGCGAATAAACTACTCGTACCAAACCTTTTAAGTGTTGTCGTACTGAATGCATCCGGCTGTTGCTTTCAGCCCGACACAAATGCTTGTCACCAATACGTCTCATAATTTTGTGAACTCAGTCGAACACTAGCGATCCGGTCCGATATCTTCTGAAATAAAACTGTTGATATTCCTAGCAGATGTAAATATTACATAAATGCAATCAAATCACATTTCAAATATTTTTTAGCTTTTCAAATATTTAACAATGCCTATTCAATTAAAGGATATTAGAAATATTTTTTTCATAGATATAACCATTTCTTTAATTATGTTGATTGTAAAGAAAGGGAAGGGAAGCCTATATTGCATAAAAGTTGTAACAACGGTTTCGCAAATTAATACGAAAATCGTCCCATTTCAAGTATAAATGATTATTCTTACGTTTAAGTAGTTATCGTCATGAAGAAATGTTCAGTTGGTAGCATTTGCAGCAGCATGGGTTTTGCAAATAAAAAAAAATCCTTCCCTCCCCCTCTCTGTCCAAAGAAATTGAAAATGTGATTCAAAAAACAACACAAAGTCCTCCTGCCTCAGGAAGCGAGTGCCCGAGGTCGCGCCTCCAGATCAGGTTTTTCTGAGGCGGGCCCCTCTCACCTCCGAGGTAAGCGCCCCGCCCACTTTCTCACTTCCAAAGGACCGACACCCATAATTAGTGACACCCCATCATCTGCCTCGCCAACCTGTTTCAAAGTCGCCGCGGTCTCCTTTTATGCTGGCTGAATGCTAAACCACAGACAGGCAGTGGTTAGACGCCTCTCCGTGCCTTCAGCATTATATCATCGGGAGTGATGTTAAATAAGCAGAAGGACGTCTTCTGTAGCAAAAAACCAGATAAAATATTCCGTTTTTTCATCACTCACTTTTAAAAATTTATAAAGGAATCATTATCATCTCCTTCTTGAATTAAACGTAAATTCAGACAAGTCAAAAAGTATTAATCTCCGAAGTCAAAATTCTTAACAATGGAATTATGTCCATCCCCTCCTCTCAGATTACAAATATTTAATTTGGAATGATACTACGGCAAAATTTCAAAATAATCAGAGAAAACTACAAAAAATAGTTAGATAATCGGCTGCAAAACAATTCAAATGCAAGAGCGAGGGCTGCAGAGTATCAAAAGGAATACAAAAATATTAAATTTTTTTGACGAGATTGAAGTTAAATACCGCTTTAAAAATCCCCATTTGAAATAAATGATATACCACCCTCCCCTCAACAAAGTATACAAGTTTCAGAAATTAACCAAATTAAAATAGCAATTTTTGTGTTGTATAAGGGTTTTTTTTTTTTTTTTTTTTTTTTGTTCTGTGTGAAAAGACTTTAAATAACAATAATTTCAAATATATATTTTTCTAGATTATATCAATGTTACACAGAGAAGAAGAGAAAGAGCTTTTGGCTAAATGCCCAAGCAGA
The DNA here is from genome assembly GCA_019974015.1 of Nephila pilipes. Lineage (NCBI taxonomy): Eukaryota > Metazoa > Arthropoda > Arachnida > Araneae > Nephilidae > Nephila > Nephila pilipes. Next base: position 775,791 of record BMAW01121092.1, on the reverse strand, counting down.
CCAATCTCACCAAAAGAGTGACTGCTCCCTCGGAAAACATCCCTCTCCACACTCAGCAATTATTAATTAATCAAATATCCCTTTTATTACAAGATAATGTAGACTATACAATTTAATAATTCAAATTTACTAACACACATTACAATTTATACAACTCTTCTAACAACCAAGAATAGATATTTTTTGTTACAATATACATACAATAATATTCGATGTTAGACTTTTAGAATACAGGACAAATTCTTAAATGTAGCCACTAGTAAGATTGATAGCAGAGAAAGGGGTTTAATCTCATCTAAGCAATTGGATGAAGGATTCGTTCCCAATGCTCGCTTTTTATTTGTAACGGAAAGGACTTTTGAATGAAATGGAATTTTAATGATAGAGTGGAATCATCACTTGACATTTTGAGACGAGGATTACTGGCGACAGGTTTCACAATTTTGAGCCTTGGTCAAGAGATAAGAACGACATATGAGCTAGCGACCCCTTCTTCAATCTTCTGCACTCCGCTCTTGGGAGAACTTAGAATTTTGACAAATTAAACGTGCATCAGACTCGCTACACGGTGAGTCTTCATTGGCGTCAAGACTCGAACTCACGTCTTGATGTGAACAACACCGACCGCGAGCTCACGACCCTAATCACTACGCTACTGCAGTCACAGCCTTTTTTCTAGTATAAACGAATAATAAATAAATAAAATCAGTTTCACGTTGCTTCTAGTACACAATTAATTCAAAACTAAATAAAATCAAAACTGACTATTTAATTTATGAATTGCAACACATTTTTAAATTCAAAATTTCTAGCAGGGAAGCAACAGTTGTATCATATTTCAGACTCCATTTTTCGAAAAAAAAACTGTTATTTGAAGACATAATTTAATTGTTTGCTCTTTCAAGAGTAAGTGTTGGCACTGAATTCGAATTTACAAGATTGGCCTGCTCAAAATTGACTTCTATTGTTTTCTTAAAGTTGAAATGTAACATTATATATATTTTATCGTATTCTTGTGATTCTAAGAGTATTCAAACTGCTTTCAAGATCTTGCTACTCACAGATAAGTCAGAAAATTTCATAATGATTTGACAACAAAGAATTAAATGTATGGATACGCACAGATCTAAATTGACAATTATTATATGAAATCTATTTCTGAAGTTTGATAAACTACAGAAATAGATTTCATATAATACACCCCAGCCTTTGATAGTTACATTTCATCGAATGCTCAGAAGATAGCATTTTTATGAATGAATGCTATTGCACCACATTAAGTGTTGCACTTCTAATGTATGGTCGTAATAGAGGAGTAGACAGAGTACCGAACCGGCGTTATTTGAGTCGAATCATGGGTTGGAGCCCTGATTTCACCTAAGACCCATCGTGTAGCGGCACTAATGCATGTTGGCGTGGAAGTTTGATAGTGTTACCGGGTAAGTCATTGAACTTCTTTTGTCAAAATCTGGATGAAATATTTGGATATATCATAAATAGAACTGAATGATCAGTACTAAATACCAATTCATCAACTCTTTCCTTCGGCATTTTTAGGCCTTATCAAAGTTTTCTTCGTGTGTTAAAGTCCAACTGCAGATGGCGCTTGTAAGCGCGGTAATGTTTGGATATGATTTTAAGCAAACAAGAGAGATAGAACCATTGCATAGTGATGATGCAATTGCGTATTGTAATAAAAAAATATTAATAACTAAGCACAGTTTCAGAGTGTTTGGGAACTGCCATCCTGGAAGAAATGCCTGTATTGGGTTAGAGAGGGAAATAAATGCTTAATATGTCTTAAATATGCTTAATAATCTGAATAAATGATTAATAATCTTAATCATTCAGATGATCTATATTATTAAAAAAAAACTTATGAAAAAAGAAATATTACTGCAGTACCGACAAGACACGTGTATCTTCTTTTAACACGAAACATATAACGCTTAATACGAAAAAATTTCGCTCCCGATTTTTTAGCTCACTTTTTTTTCTTCATTAGACCGAACAAAAGAAATAATTGTTGCTACTGTTATGTGTATCGGGGCTGAAGAATGTTTAATGTTGAGATTGAGATAACGTGAAAATTTAGAGAGTGGGTGCCAAATCAAGTGTAGTCCTCGTGACTCAATCGAGGTTCAGAATTGCGAGGTCCGTCAGCAGTAGCCTTCGTATTGTTCCTAAATACAACGTTAATAAACAATCAATCAGAGCTATTAATACTATGATTAGACAATAATTTGATATTGAGAACAATTCTGGCAAAAAAAAAAGAAGTAAAAAAAAAACTTCCTAAAATTTTTTTATTTTTTTTTTTTTTTTTTTTTTTTTTTTATATATTTAGATATGCATAATTTTTGAAGTAAACAATAGGTATCAATTATAAAAAATTAACTATATTTAAAATGAGAAACTAAAAATTAAAAAAAAATCAATTATTATACATACACACATATATTTGGTCTTAAAAAATATAAGCATTACTAAGACTTACGAAGTAGAAATCAAGAAGAAGACAGTCAAGACAAAAAAAAAAAAAAAAAAGGTACAAGGAAATTTATATTGCTGTTTATGGATTAAAACCGAAATTCGTGGTTACACTAGTTGTAAGGATGCAGCCATCGCACTCAACAAATTACGTAATAAGAAATTAGTAAAAAACATAAAATTTTAAAGATCTTAGACATAACTTTCAAAAGATGGAATTAAACAACAGACATTAAAAAGAAAGATTATAAAGCAAAGAAATCAAAAATCTATTTAGCTAACTTAAAATGAACCATTGAATTTCAAAAATACATATTCTAAGGTCAAAGTATATAAATTGAGTTACTAAAATCTTTACCTTCACCATTCAACTGTTCTCTTCAAAATTTGTAACTTTCAAAATGGCACTGTTTACATATTTTTTGCCACTTATTCTGCTTGATCGATTGATTGTTTGATTTTATGGAATATAGAGCAAAAAAATTATCCAATTTAATTTTACAAAATGGAAGAAAATTATAATACTAATAAAATCACAATTAACTATTACATAAAATCTAAAATATTTTGCACGTCTTCAATTAATAAAATCTGATGACATCGAAAATAATGATGAGAGGTTTTTTTTTTCTCTCCCTTTTTCCACTTGCATCGTTTCACAAGAAATTCTTTTGTCACATTTAGAAATTTCAATATTAACAGTTTCGTGTTAAATGATTTCCACCATATTAGTAAATATGAGAATAAAGGATCCAATGATTGCTTTAATCATAATTATGTAACAGCATAAAACAAATTATGTTATCAAGTTAATAATGGCCAATTTCTTCAGTGAAAATAAAGAGGAGTTGGAGACTCATAAGTGTTTGCACTCTTTTACGCATCTTGTCAGTTTTCTTGTTCACTATCTTTTGTTCGATGTCAGCGGGATGTCGTACATGGTTTGCAACCAATTATTCATCATCCTTCTATACCGGAATTTCCGCTGTTTTTCGAGCCACCCCCGTGCCATTAGCTGGCCTCGTGCGATGATGAAGGAAGCTTGGAGTGGATAGGGAGGTGTAATAGTTTTGTTCATTGCGTGACGTGATTGGCTGGCCACTTCTCTAATGGTCTGGTTTCCTCCCCCGAGGAATAATGCTTCATTTCCGACGCGAAGATGGTCGCTCCTTTGATCCGGTTACATCCCGAAAAGGTTCCGGTTTCGACCCCCTGCCCCGGGAACAAGACACGGTTCTGCGAAGGAGGTTTTTAAAACACGTCACGCTCGCTCCTTTCGGGATCAGAAAGATTTGCTCAATAATATACAGCTTTTTTTCACACGTTAAACTATTATCCATGGAACAACATCAATACAAGAAAAAATATTGCAAGTATTATATAATTGTATAGAATACACATGTGTCCCAAAGTACGCTAACTGCACAAGATTATATTGTTAGCATTTATATTCCGATTTCGAGTGAATGAGAAAAATCATTTAAAGTAGACGTAAAGGAGATAAATATTGTAATTTAAAAGTTTAAAAAATGTCAAAGAAAAGTCAGTCACAAATACAAGATTATTGTCAAAGATTTTATCAAAAACTCTGTTAAAGAATCAGCTATTGCTTGCTGAATGAAATGTTTTAACGGTGTTACTTCACACCATCAAGACTTTGTGCAAACATAAACAAATTCTTAGTCGCGTATGAGCAATAACAGAAATTATATAACGTTACAAGAATCACATATTTCCAGTCTTTTATTTTGATTTAATATACACGTATAAAAGGAATAGGCGTTTTCACAAAAATTGATCCCAATTAACAAGTCTCGCCCCTGAGAACTTCAAATGCAGACTTCTCATTTTGGATAGATTAATTCGTGAAATATGTCATCTTTTCATCAAATCAAACAAAATAAAAATGCAAAATTGAAGCTCGAGACGAATTCCATTGAAACATCATGGCTTTGCACTGCATTCTCGCATAACAACTGGACGGCGATAAATAGTTCCGCTTATGACCTTGGATTTGGTTTTCATGTACTCACACAATGCACTGCGGATAATCATCGCGCATTAAGGCCCATTCCCATTGCCTCCTGAAACCAAAAACGGCGGCGCGCCCATTACCATGAGTCGTCGATCGTGTTTCTCAGCGCGCAAATTACCGTCCCCAGACGTCCGGCAGCGATTTAATTGAATTTGTTCCACGCTGGGCTCTAATTACGGGTCCGGGTAATAATCGCGATCCATCACTATCTGAGGATCGGGGCACTCTTTATCCGCCCCATTCAAATTCCGCTCTCATGTCGAGGAGCATCGGTTGGACATTTACATCTTCTCGGGGGCCCATGAAGGAAGATGCCTTAGTCCTACTATTACATCATATTCATAGTCGCTTGGGGTTCATAGAAATTTAGGTAATTGTTTTTCCCCGAAAACCTCTTTGCTCCTGACAAATTCAATTAAATTGGTGATCGATGACACTTTCATTCGATTTTGGTATATTGTCATCATGATTATCTAATAGTAATTCTCTGAACCCCTTTCTTGTCTTTTTTCCAGTTATTTGGATGTCCCGGGTAAAATTACTTCATTTTTCTTTTTTGTTAATATTGTTTTACAAAGCCTCCGTATGATGCTCCAGGCCACGGTAATGTTTTGGGGTGGTGGTGGGATGCTTCTCAACAGAGATATCTTCGTTACACGAGAGCTTTGAAGCTTGATTGTATGAAATATGCATGCCATACCATGATATTTGGTAAATTTAAAACCCACAAACTGTTGGGATTCTTACATGGAATCTAAATGTAGATTCGAAATGAAATTTCTTAGAATTAGATTGATATCTTAAAACTTGTCAACTGAGGGTTCTAAATCCAATTCTCGCCACTCACCTCACACGAGAAAAATAAAACAATTAATTAGTAATAAAAAAAAATTTTCGCACGTCACTTTTTAAAGAGTGTATAAAATACATTACTATTTACTTTGGGCTGGTTTTTTCCCCCTTACAAAATGACCTTACGTTCTAAAGGGGGGAAGTGGGTGAGAAAGAGGGCTTTAGAGAGCCAAACACGGAATAATGTGGCCGTCATTAACAATTTTCGAGCCCTCCCCATCTCGTAATCCCCTCTCGGCCTACATCAGGTCGTTAGTATTCCTCCAAGTGCAACTGGTGAAAGGCTTATCCGGTGGGAAAGCTTCTGGAACAAAGAAAGGAGCTCTCACATTTCGTCCACCGCTTGAAAAGGGATTGAATGCTCAAGGATTACGGTTCAATCCCACGAGGCACAATGTTACTGATTCGCCCCCTCCACCCCGGAGGGAAGTACTCTTGCAAAGTGAATGGGAAGCTTTACAGAAAACAACAAGATTTTCAGAATGAGAATGAAATGACCAAACTTAAGATTTCACTATATTGTTCACTTCATTAAATAATATTTTGGTTAATTCACTTAACTTGACAAAGAATCGAGGTCGACGATATTTTTTGTCGAATCATGGTTTGATCTCTGATTCCACTAAATGCCACCGCATCGAGGGGCACATTAAATCTGTCGAGGTCCTTAATCCTCCTATTGACGAAGTGTGGAAATTTAAGTAGTGAGGTGCCAAATAAGGTGTCGTCCTCATCACTTGACCGAGGATCAAAATCACAATGTCCGTTGCCAAAAGCCCTCGTGTTGCTTCTAAGAACGACGTTAATAAACAATTATCCAACACGGGGATCCAGTCGAGCTTCTCATGCTTTACAGTCCCTGTTACCGTCGACCATTTTTCACCACATCTACTCCTTAGAAAAAGAATGACGAAGAAAGAAATCGCTCTTTTGTATAGGTTTCACCACTGAGTGTTTATCTTTTACAAAATAGGGGGATATTTTACAAGAATTCTACGATAAGTTTCGTTTTCTTTGAAAAAGAGATGTCATCCATACATTTCGTCTAGGTTCATTTTGTTATCGCAAATAGTTACCGAAAACTCTTTTCGCGTCAGTTGGAAATGAAGTTTTCTCACAGAACCATATTCTTCGTGATATCAGAGCCAATGTGGCGAGAGAGAAAAATATCACAAAATCCACTATCTCTCCCAGATATTTTTAATTATAACATAAATAATGACGATACCTTATCCTTTTTTTTTATCATTAATATTCATCCGATTACTTAGCTTCTATCACAGAGCGTAAAAACAGATGCATTGTATTGTAAGTGTTTGATAATATAACTGTATATGGGGGGGGATCGAAAAAATATCGATTTAAATCTTTCGCACTGTTAGACATTGGTATTCATTGGGAAAAATATAATTACGAAGTAGCCACGAAAAAAAATATATTAAAGAATAGTTACGATATTTTATTTTTTAATTGACATAAAGCACTCAAAAGATAACAGTTTACCAAGCTACAAGAATATAAGTCATCTGTTACAGTAAAAGTTGTAAAGAGAATATTTGAAAGAAAAGTGAAAATAAACCTTTACAAATGATACGCATAGAAATCTGCGAAGTGGTCGAAAACGCTTTCATGGATCCCATCCAAATCTAGCGACAAGAACAAATCTAGGAACTATGTAAAAGCAGACGATTTATGCGGGTGGGAGTGTTGGAGGGGGAATGCAGCAGCGGCAGATCTGAAGATCCGACTCTCCATCTCTTTCTCGACATCAGACAAGATTAGTATCGTGTCTTCTCTCTCTCCCTCTTCTTCGCCTTCAGTATTTCTGTTCCAGTCGATATGTGTGCTGGAAAGAAGGGGGAGGGGGAACCGTGGTACGTGCCCGAGGTTCTTGAGGCAGAGAAGGTTGAACTCTTCAACCCGAGGAATGACAGCAGCTCTTCGCGAGGGTGAACCCCCTTCACGCCCGATCACGTAACGGTATTGACGTGTTAGCACTCCACTTTGGCTCCGCTCCCGCTCCGGGGATGGACGACCTGTTGGGCGACATGCGAAAGAAATATTCAAAAGAAAAAGCATCTGCGACGATGGAAGAATGCGGCGTTTAGAAATGGCCAAGCGAATATCCCAGAGATCATTTTAAGTTTAGAAATGGAAAAACTTGAAAGCAACGTGTACGCTTTTTAGTCAGCTCCTCATAACAATATACGCCAAAGAAATACTTTAAAAATATTATTATGAAGTTGGCAGAAAAATGATGCAACAGAAATATTGCAAAAATGAGAAGTCATGGAACTGTGGGAAAATATAGAAATAATATATTAGAAAGGCGAAATATAACTATGCAGAAACAAATATATACGTTACAAACAAATACAGATTGCTGTAGATACTGATGGCCGGTGGTAATCTGATGATTGAATGGTGACTCAAGAAACAGTTTTGAACCTGGACGGAACAATTCGGCCCTCTGCGAAATGCAAATGACCGTGAAGACACTCAGTCCCTGAAGCGGAATCGAATGACACTTAAACAACTGCAAATATTCAAATACAATGACACGAACAAATTAATAAACAACATTTAGCAATTATTTCAACATTTAGCAATTCTCAGCTGTGCGAGAGAATATCTGACCAAATTTGTCTACAAGGATTCAATCATTCAACGACCCATTGAGTTTTTCACACCAGCATATAAAAGAGTTTTAAACATAAATCAGTATTTGATTCAAAATAAATTATTTTTGTTAAATATAAATTTTGTGTAGCTTTTAAGAGGGAAAAAAAATAGAATGAAAAAAAAAGCATCAGCGAATCAACTCAAATTAAAACGACAATTTTTCTTAAAATAACCGAAAAAAATATTTAACAGCCTTCTAAATTTTTTTTAAAATTAAAATTACATTACTAACTACATTGTAATAGCATGATTATGAGATGTACGTAAGAGGAAGCGAGAAATTTAAGAAATCCAAAAGTAGTTGGGAATTTTATATGATTATTTCAAACTGAATTTTTTAAAATTAGTTATCAGTGAAAATGAAATAACTGTTAAAGGATTCTCAAGGACATGCAATCAAGGAAACTATAATTAAAACTACTGAAACTGTGTCACAGAACAAATATTCCGATTTTCAAGAAAAAACGTTACATATTAAATTTTAAACTAAGATTCTCTTTTAAAATCTGTGAAATACGTTAGTTAATTCATTCTTAAGTAACCAAATAAATAGCTATATTGTACAGAAACATAGCTAACATACTCTACTACTGTCCCTCTCCCAAAAAAAAAGTGCATACTCTTAAACCTCTTAATTGAAATAAATATTCAACATATGTTTATTATATACCTCGATATATATTTGTTTTAATATTAAAGTTAACTTTCTCGAAAATTCTCCTCAGCGGATATTGAAAGATTCGCAACATTTACAAAAAGCACGATTTCTCATACAATTTGAATCTATACACACAAAAAAAAAACGTTCCTTTTATATTTGATATTATCGTCTTTTGGTCACATGATAATTTTGTCGTTCTTTTTTGAAACCTGCGTGAAGACACGTAAAAGGTAGATCCGTTTCGACTCCTTTTAGAGAACTGCAATTACCGCATTTCTAACGTTCAATTGCATCTCGGAGGGAAGAAGATTGGGCTGCCCTCAGCCATTTTGAGCGCATTAAAGAATTTTATGCTGATCGAACAGATTTCGCGGAGAGAAAAATGACGCCCCGTTATCGCCCTTCGAGGCGGCGAAATTCGCTGAAACCGCCCAAAAGAACATTAGAATCCCCCTCTGGGATCCAACAAACGACGTTACCCCAAAACGATGCCTTCGAAACTTTCTCGAACAATTTCCTTCACTTTTCCTCCAGGTTGTCCAGGGGCACTCGTCCGTTGCCCAGTCAGCAACGCCCCGGCCCTCTCTTCTGGTCCAAAGGAATCCAGCTCGTTAGTGGCAAGGCAGGAAAAACTGGAAGAGAGCGCATGCCTCAAGAACTTAAAACTAAAATCCAATGCTGAACCAGTTCATTAGCACGTTCTTTCGCATCATAACTTTATCTCATTCTATTAAAAGTCCTTTGTTTTCCTGCGTAGCACCCCCAACTTGAATTCTGTTTCAGATTCATCTTTTCTTCCTCTCCCAACAATGAACCCATTTTTATTTTATATGAGTTTCCATTCGTCTCAATAGGATTGCATTTTCATATATATATATATATATATATATATATATATATATATATATATATATTATTTTTAATTAGTTTCCCCTCTTCAATTTTAAAATCTCTTGATGTGTTTAAGTATAATTCTTGAAGTCTCTTTTTTCTTAATGGATTCAATGTGCACAGCATCATTTATTGTAGAAAATAGCTCCTTTTCCATGTTTTAATATATAATTTTAAAAAAAATCAATATTTATTCAAAAAGATTATTTGTATCACATTAATAGAATTATTTGTGAGCCCAGAGAAGCGTATAAGATATGACATTTCGTATTTCTTATCGTAAACTAACTGATTATGATTTCTCTTTCTCATCAAAATTTATTTTAACTAATGTAGATAAAAATACTATATAAGAAAAACTTATATAATACCCTTTGGGAGTAGTGATTTTAAAACTTTTGTGTTTTAAGAAACCAAAATGCAAGTCTAAAGTATCTTCGTGTTTTCCTTAAATAGTAGCTATTTATCAGAAAAATACCTTCCAAATAAAAAGAAATTATTTCTTGTTTTAGTGCGTATTCGTCAATGTATTACCTGAATTGTTTCACTGGTTGCACTAAAATATCACAAAGAATCCATTATGCGAACGCCAAATTCTTCGTACTGCCATACTGCTTCAAACGAGCACATTTAGATTCAAAGCACAGCAGTTGCCAAAATGTTAAACTGGGGTCTTTTTGTGAAATCTAGTCTCAAATACAAAACCTTCTAGCCGTTCAACCGCATTTCCGCACTGTACCAAATCCACTTGAAAATTTTTGATCAGTGATTTCGCAGAAGACATCGTGATGAAATTTTTCCGGCATTGCACAATCATCCAATTCCTACTAGAACGCTCCCCACACCCTGAATTAGATAAGGTGTCCTCAGAGGGTGTTTCGAGGGACTCTTTGCGTTTACGGAATCAACTCAAAATGTTCTCTTCCCTCCCGTCAAAGAGGGAAATGATTGCGCTTAAAAATGCTCTTCGAACAAGGCGCCGGGTTCTTTTTGTCTTGATTGGTTGACATCCTCTCTTGAGAGACTAATTGGATCCAAAGGGTTCTCAAAGTGAATAGTTACGAACGTTAACGTTAATTTATAAATCTGAAGCATTAAGCACTCGTCATCATAAATCTAAACCTAATTAAGACCTGAACGATCAAAACGAGTGGAATAGTTTCCAAGCGGTTGGTCAACAAAAATAAATGGATCATCACAAGTAGACGCTTTGGGAGAAAAATAAATGTAAACACGAGGAAGTAGAAACGATTACAAAATGTTTGGAAAATAGAACTTAAATGTTTGGAAAACTTTATTATTTTTTCAAGAACAATTTTTCTCTAGTTTTTTGAGAAACCTTTACATATTGCTGTTAAATCATTCAATTAATAAGAATTTCGATACATCATTTGAAAAAAATTCAACTTATTAAAAAATTCTTGAAGAATTCGCGGTTGATACTATAACACAGAAAAGTGAATCGAATGAAACTCCACGCATCCAAGAGTTTTCAAAGAACTGATTTTGATATTTATAGATATCTTTCCACGAATTAATTACAATATCCCGAAAGAAATATATTAATGTAAAATTTAAATATAATGAGGTTATCAATAAGAATTTCTTAAAAATATAATACTTAACAATAATAAGAGGATAGGACACAAGATTACATAAAACAAATATTTTTTCGACATGCTTGGAAAAAACTTCTCAAACCAAATACACATAAAACTGAAATAATGCAACACGAAAGCAACATCGAATATTGATAATCTTTGAAATCAAGATAAATTTTCTTTAAAAAATCGGCACCATTGGAAGAATATATAGCTACATTTCAAAATTCCTTTCCTTGGAACACATAAAACGAGAAATTAAATAAGAGCGATCCTCTGAAAGGGTCATTTTCTTTCCCCTCCATTTTACGCTGGACTTCACCCCCACAATACATCTAGTCAGGTGCATTAAGGAACCGAGTTATAAGGTTTCGAGTTTTTTTTATTGCCATCCCTCTCCCCTCAACCTTTCACCAACTTAATCCCGGAAACCAAGGGATTTGCCTCCGCTGGTTACCATGACGACGACCCCCAGTGGGAAGGGGAAGAGGAGATGTTCTGAAGAGTTTTAACGAGAGTAACCCTCACTCTCCCGGCAAAGAGCGCTTTTTATTTCGACCCCTGTATCCCGAGGAAGACTTTTTAAAACGGTCGAATGATTCGGGGGTAAAAATAGAGAGACAAGACAGGAGTGAATTTTCGGACAGATTTAGAATCAAATTCACTCCTTATATTCAATGTTTGAATGTGTATAATACCAGTGGCAACACTAGAGCTTTCGTTTCTTTAAAATGAAACGATGGTCTCAGAAAAGAGTCGCGTGCTTCCTCTTCATTTAGATTCATTAAATATTTCAATTTTTCTTTTTACAACATTCGAAAAATTTATGTTTATTTAAAGTATTATCAACGTTACAGCACAATACATGTTATGTATAAGAAAAAAAAAATTTTTTTACAATCAAAAAAATTTTTAATTGCAAAATAATCATTTCAGTTAATTTTACTTCCTTTTGTTATTTTGATTAATTCATGAAGCATGAATTCAGAGTTGAGAGCAGGAAACACGTGTGATATTTCTCCTTCGTCTCTCAAAAATTTGAATCTAAAAACTGTACCAAAAAAAAAAAAAAAAAAAAAACGTATGAATGCACGATTCTTTCGCGATTCCCTTTACGTCTGGATAAAAGTAGTATCAATGGTTCCGGTTCAAAGGGAAATAAATTAAAATTTTCTTAGAGTAATTAACTAACCTGATGAACACAATGAATTAACTCATAAAACTAAATTTTTTTATGGTATTATAATTTTTAGTCTCTAATTTCTTATTTTAAAATGAGCTTCAATTTGAAATTACGCAAACTTTTGATTGTAAATCTCTGAATGACAATGTCTTAAAGGGTGACTCCCTCATGTTAAATGCGTGCCTCAAACATTTGAAAACAAAATAATTTTATTCTTTTTTTTTACAACCTTTTGCTCCAAACCATGTGGCCACGGTAGCCTAGAGGTCATGGTAGCTGACTCACGGCTCGTGGTTTTCGTCGAGTCGCGGGTTCGAGCTTTGATACCACTAAAGACCCACCGTGTAGCCAAGGCTGATGCACGTTAAATCTGTTGTGGTTCAAAGTCCTCCCGCTGTCGTGGTGTGGAAGTTAGGAGAGTGGGGTGCCAGCTCAGGTGTCATCCTCTTCACTTGACCGAGGTTCCAAATTACGAGGTCCGTCGCCAATAGCCCTTGTGTTGCTTCTAGTGCGATGTTAATAAAAACAACCAGCCAATAGTTCCAAGGCATAATATTTTCAAATTATAAAAACATATGAAAATTGAAACTATATCAAAAATATGAGCTATTAAGTACAGTTACTAAAAAATTTAACTGTAACATACGGAAATTTTTGCACATTTGCATTCCTCATGGAATAAAGCCCATAAAACCAACATTTCTTGCAATACCCTCAATCAGTTCAGGAAATATTACGTTTTGAAACTGCGATCGGATATGGGACGTATACCAGTTTATAAATCTCAACTATTATTGGTAGAATGTCTTAAAACGTCAGTGCAAATTTATAATAAACCATTTGGGAGAAAAAACGATAAAAACTTAACAATTTTATTTAACTAAATAAGAAGCAAGGAATGGAACGTTAAAATATTTTCAGCAAGAATAAGTATAAATTTTTCATGTTTCCTTAATAATAACATTAGTTAAAAAAAACCGCGAAAAAAAAAAGAGAATGACTGAAATAAAGCTCTTTACCTAAATTCATTATAACGGCCAGATGTGTACCATCTTCGATTCCTGAGTTTTACGTAATATCCCCAGAAAAGGTATTTGAACAAGATGGTTCGACCCAGACAACATTAATAAAAAAGTTATTAAGGAAGAAGGAAGGGCGAAAAAGATGGAGGCAAATATGAATAACGTGTCAAAAGTTTCATCTATCAGAAAAGAAAGGGAAACAAATCCCAAGTTTTTTAATTGTAAAAAATAATTTTTGTTTTGAATATACAAAAGACAAATAATTGTGTCTCGATAAATATACATTTCCTTTCTGGTATTTTGTCGGCTAAAGTAGAGTTTTCCTCCTTAACGACCTTTTTTTTAAAAAATAAATAAAATAAAGTTCGATGTTAAGTTTTGTAAAGAACAGATTTAACCACCTAAGGCCCGCTTTTTTTTTAATTATTATTAAATATTAACTAATTATTGAACTATATATACTCAAATACATATAATTATTTAATATTTAATACACACATACACACACACATACACACACACATACACACACACATACACACACACACACACACACACATATATATATATATATATATATATATATATATATATATATATATATATTAAGTATTAATTATATATACTCAATTAAAATATAATAATTAATGTAAACAATAAAATATCGAGAAACGGACAATAGTAAACTTTTCCGATATTAAAATTAAAGCAAACAATAAGTTATTAAATTAAATATTTTATCAGCTGCATGTAATTAAAATTAAAGCAAACGATGAATTATTAAATTGAATATATTTAAGCTAAATGTAATTAAAATTCAAGCAAATGATAGAAAATTGAAAAGTGATCTGGTATGCCAAAACACCCCACCTAAAACAATAGCCCCTTAGGTGGCTTTAAAAAAATACTTTTGAATCAAACACGAATTTTTATTCAGTTCGGAAGACGGGAAATCGAAATTACTAAATTTAAAAATCAAAACTCAAAGATTTATGAAATTTTAGATATCGGTGAAGGATGTTACACAAAAGATAAATTTTTTCCTTTCTATAGCAAATACATAATTAATTTTTTAATTACACTAATTTATATTAACAATGTAGCAATTTTTTTTCAAAAAGATATATCCTTTTTGATATAAATAAACCTCACGATAAACAAGAGATTTACTAAAATATATTTTGAAGAATTAAGATTTTCACAACATTTTTTGTAAGCTTTTTGTAGATACACAAAACAAATAAGATCATTTAAATAAATATTAAAAACATCGTAAGTGAACTGTCTAAGATTTCAGCGTTGAACTCAATAAAATTAGGATTAAATGAAAAATGTCAATTTATTGTAGTATTAGTTCGAACAAAATTTTATCCAGCAATGAAAACAGACCATTTTCCTCTTACAGGCATCTTTTGTCTCGAAAAGAATATAATGGGAGTGAAGGAATTTATATAGAAAGAAAGAAAGTTGCTTACTTAAAGAGGAATCGTAATTGTGAGCGAAAGAAAAAGAAGTTTCCACAAAAGTCGATGGGTCGAAACTGCAGATTGTGAAAAGGTCCACTTTCCCCGGAATTTCGAATCTAAATTTAGCCGAACGAAAATGAAGAGTTTAAGAATAAAACACAGCCTCTCATTGTCCGAAATACAAGAGATTTTCCGAGAATTCTCTGGAAAAGCGACTTTTGGAATAAAAGAAACTTTTCATAATGATCTGAAAAGAAATTTTTCAATCGCATCCATCAAAACTTTTTTCTTTCCTTCGTTTTTAAACTATTCTCGTTTGCTTTTCATCGAATGGTTTTTTTTCCCTCCTTGAAATGACAGTAGCCATTTAGGGGAAAGAATAGCCTAGGAAAAAGTACAACAATAGAGTCCAGCGACACGACCAGATAATTAGGAAGACAGCCACGCCACGGTAACAGGTATAAGATATCTAAAAGGATTCAGTGACTTATGTATTTAGTTACAGTAAAAACGCTCAAAGAAGCAGCGCACTTACTGAGAACGGGAGTGTGGTTTACTTTCACAAATAAAACAAATCAAGACTGTTTTGTTTACATGAGGGCTATATGGGCAATTTATTCACTAAATTCTTCCTTCAAAATTCTTAGCAAAATTATGACAATTTTCATCCTATTTGCTGGAGAGGAATAAAAGGAAAATAAACCCAATTAATATCGAAAAGAAGAAATTGATTTCTTCTAAATTGCTGAAAGTAAATTTTAAATTTTAATATTTGCTTTTATATAAATTATTACTTCATTTATAATACATTAAGCAATCAAATGTTTAAAAATTACTTTTTAAAACTGTTGCAAAGTTTATTTTTGTTTGTATCAATATATTATTTTTAAATGAGTTTTGAAAAGATGATTGTGTGTATAAATGCAGATTTTTCATGAAAAAAATACAGACAAACCATTTAAATTATACATTAAGTAATGATAGCAGATAATTGAATGAATTAAAGACAAAGTCTGTCGTCTTGCCGATAAATAATAAAGCAAACAAATACTTCACTCAGGTGGAAAAAAATTAATAAAATAAATGTAAAACGAATTGTACTTTTTTAAAGCAACCTTTCTTAAATGAACAGTAAAAAAATATTTTACATCGACCCAAAAAAGAAACTATTGAATTCGATTCGTCGCAACCTACATCTAAGACGATACGAGGAGTTTTTGAACGAAATTCGAGAACGAGACAAATACTTTTTCCCGAGTCACTCAAAAATTAAAAGTGGCGCCAAAAATGAGAAAAGCAAACAGCGCGCAAATGGCGCGATTCCCAGCGCCACTCCTTCTTCGTAATTTCTTAATTGCATTTTTTTTCCACCGACAGTGCGCAAACTTTCACATTTAATCTATAAGAATCGGGATTTAATTAACTTTAATATTTGATAGGCGCATAATCTAATGAAAGCGACTTCAAATTTCTCTGCGCTTCAATGCTGTGTAAATTTGTAGAGCACGGCAGGATCAAGGGTTTAATTAATTTTTCTCGTTAATCATTTTTTGTTCCATTTCGCTTGTGTGTGCTCAAATGGTTAAGGTACAGACGTTGGAAGCACTCAGTGAATTTATTTTATTATTACAACCCTCAAAAATAAAATTTGACAGCTTCCGTTTTTTCAACATCTTCTCGTAATAAAATTTGGTTGTACTCGTCATTTAGGTTGCCACGATTTACCGAGAAGCGCCTGTTATTATGCAGTTTGTCCTTGATTTCGATCCCTCTTGCCAAGCGTTCTTTTTTCACTCTAATTTAATACAATGGGATTTCACCGATAAATTTTGAGACCCATATTTGATATTTATCCTGCTTTCTACTACTTATACCGTTACATCAAGAAAATTTAGACATCTAATAAAAAAGACCTCTGCGCCTGTGTATAGATTTTTTTTAAAATTCTTATATCACTTTTATACGAAATCTACTACTATCTGATTCAAAATAGAGATAACAAAACATTCGAAACTCAAAAGAAATTATAGAATTTATATAAAAAGTAATGAGAATCGATATATATATATATATATATATATATATATATATATATATATATATAATTGATCTACGACATTTCTTACTCGAAATTTTTTCAAAAATTATTTTGGAATAAATTATCTGTTTCTTGTACATTCATTATCTTTAAAAAATTGTTCTAAATATGAACACGTTTCCTCGAGAGAAAAAATACAAACACCGAAGAATACATATTAATACTCTGAGTTCTTGTTTCGAGATTACCTTAATAGTAATGGGAATCATATTATGTAGAAACTGTTTCAGAGTTCATTTCCAATTCAAATAACGCCATTTGATACAACTGATGGAGGCAAAAAAAGTCAGAACCAACTGTGATCAAATGTTTCAAATAAATTTTGTTTGTACTTTTTTAGAAAAATTTTACGTCAAAGTGTATCACTTCCTTAGTAAAAATGCACTTCATGATTCGTGAAGCCAATAAACGAAATTAATCAGTCCCGACTCTGGAACCTAGAAAAACAAATAATAAGATGCATTGCTTTCACACGATCCAATAATTTATTTTCCAGGGAGTCTGGTTAAATTGCAGTCTTATATGATGGAAAAAAAGGGGGATTGGGAGGGAGAACTTATTTCCTCAGTAGTGGGAGATAAGAAAACTATAAATACAGTCAAAAGTAAGCGTCTACTCACTTTTTACAAGTAAAAGATCTGAAGAAAGACATAAAATTTGAAATTTTCTTATGTCAAACAGGTATATCAATTATATCGAAGCAAGAATATCGAAAACTGTATTGTGTAAAACGTTGTTCAAGTGACAAATGGGTCAAAAGTGATTGTACAATCCGTAAACACTTTCTGATTTCGCTCAGAAATCGGATCACTTCTGAAGTTAGTTTTTTGAAAGTCAGATGACATAGTTACAACTTCATATAAAAATAGTGAACGAAATAAAGAGTTATGAAAGTGATTCGCAGAGAAACTAGTCATGATATAAGTAAGCTCACCTTACAATTAAGAAATGAAGACAAATCTTTAACTTAAAAAAATCTGAGGAATTGTTAACAACCCCGGCTCACTCAATCGTTCAAGCTACCGTGTAAATGGAACTTTTCAAACGTATTCAGGGAGATAAAAAAAAAAAATTGTCAACCGTGGATATATATTGGTCATGTTCTCCGAAACGTTGAACTATGCCTCAACTTTAACGCAGTCAAACCGTTTCCAAAGATATTATCAATATAAAAAATATTGCCAGTAAATGCAAAGATCATAGGAAGAACTTTATTTTGTACGGGGTATTATGGCGGAATCGCATGAAAAAAGTCGACAATATTAGGAAAGCTAATCAACCAAAACACATGTTGTTTGACAGCGTTACAAAAATCATCACATAGAATTTAGGAAAAACGTACGATTTAACCACAAACAAAAATTTGAAATACTCACCATAAAAATGCACAAAAATTCGGAGAAGTGCGAATTGTAAACTATAACCAAAGAGTATAGTGGTTAACAAACAATTAGTGGAGGGGGGGACTGGTGTGGGTGAATTAGCTTTTGTAGACTCGAAAGTGGATTGTTTTGCCTTTTTAAATATACGGAAAGAAAATATTAGAAACGTCGGGATGAAATTAAGTATGGAAAAAAAAAAAACTTTTGAATTTTCATAAAGACTACTATCCAAAGCATACGGCTGAAATCGTAAGCCTTGCAGCGTCTCTCATCAACAACAATGCCCAAAGTTAAAACGCCTTTCTAACTAGCCCGAGAGAGATATCTTTTAGCCTAGTTGGTAGGAGGAGGAAGAAAAAACGACTGGTCAATTTTTCTTTGGATCCACTGGTTCCGGGTTCGAAACAGCAGCCGGCACTCCAAGGTTAACTCTCTCCTCCTCCATGGAATAAGGGATTGAAAACATCTAGCCGCCAAAGTGGTGACCCAGAATGTGAAAACTAGATGGCAACACAACCTATAATTATTGGTTGCAAATGCCCTCGATGCAAAATAATAGTCACTGTTTGTCTAAGACAACTTCATATAAACTATAACAAGTGATTTCCCGGCTACGTTGCATGCGTCGATGAGACACGTCACCCAACAAGAGACCGCCGATGATGCCAAATGGAAACAGTTCCAAGTAAAACTCATTTCAACCAGGTGGGGATGTATATCAATCGCAGTAATAGTACTAAAAGCAATCACCTTTGCAAATATCATTCAGAATGTTTCTCTTCGTATCACTACGTAATACTGGAGGGGGAGAATACAGCAGCTGTCTTCAACAACAACGTCAAAAGTTAAAATGCTTTAATAATTAGTCCGAGAAAGACGTCTCTTTTAACCTGGTTGGTAGAGGCACAGCAAAAAGCAACTGGTCAACTTTTTTACGGACAAATTAGTCCATGGTTCGAAAAAGCTGCCGGCACTTCAAGATTAACTCTCTCTCCCTCTACAAGGTCGGAAAACTAGTCACCGAAATCTTTTCTCCTCTATTACACTCCAAAAAAACGAAATTCCCCATTCTAATAATCAGATTTTGATACAGACGCAACATGTCTGGGAGATGATGAAGTCCATATTTAGAAAAGAAATTGTGTAAGTAAGGAATCTCTGCGAAATGCTTTAGAAATAGTGTGAAAATCCATTGAGCAAAAATAGACAAAAATATTAGTTCATTCCACGCCCGGAAGCCTGTAAACAGCCATCAAGACTCACAACAGGCTAGCAAAATATAATTTGGTGAATTTTTTGTCTAACTTATATTCACTGTAAGAGAACGATGACAATTTGTCTTTTCTATTTTTTTTTTCTGATAAGAACCGCAGAAGTTTATAAAAAAGTATTTTTTACTATAGTTTAAGATATTTTAAAGTAATTTGTTGGGTTTAGTACAATGAAAGTATATATTTTCATGTATAATTATTGCACATTTCGTTTATATATATATATATATATATATATATATATATATATATACATATGGTGGACAAAATAATACAAACACCTATGAAATAATGAAAAATCTTTATTAATAGGGGGTTGGACCACCCTTTGACTGAAGTACAGATTTAATGCGACGTGGAATAGATGCATAAAGGTCATGGACAATATTTAAAAGGAATATTAAGCCATTCCTCAAGCAGAACGGTATCAATTCCGAAAGGCTAAATGGAGGTGGAAATCGGGAACGAAGTTTGGACTCCAAATATTCCCATAAATGTTCAATAATATTCAAGTCCAAAGACTGAGGGGGTCAGGAAAGATGTTCAATTTCATCGTCATGCTCTTCGAACTATGCTTGAACACACCTAGCAGTGTGGATAGGAGCGTTGTCGTATTGAAAAAATGGTCGCTCTTCAGGGAATACAGTCGGGCCAAAAGGATGGACATGATCCCCTAGAATGCTTAGATAGTGGTTGGATTTGATTCTCCTTTGCTGAATAACAAGTGGTCCAAGACCGTGTCTAGATATCGCACCTCATACAATAATGGAACCCCTTCCCCCATGCTTCACAGTCGGCAAGAGGCATTCAGGATTAAACGCTTCTCTGGGCGTTCTCCAGACATAAATACGTCCGGTCGTCTGAAATAGGGTGAATGACGATTCATCTGACCATATTACCTGTTGCCAATGCTGAGGGGACCAGCCTTTGTGATCTTTGAACCATTGGTGTCGCTTGAAATCATTAGTTGCTGTCACCAAGGGTTTACGAATTGCCACTCTGCCATAAATGTTCGCAGCATGGAGTTCCTTTTTGACAGTTTTTGTTGAAACGGGGTCCTGGAGATGACTGTTCATTTGGAATGTTGTCTCGGATAACGATTGCTTGTGCTTTCGGGCTACTATGCGCTTCAAGACCCGTCTATTCTTATCAGCAAGCTTTGACTTTCGGCCACTGTTGTGCTTTGAAGACATCATCTTACCCTCTTTCGTGTACTCTGTCATAACGGCTGATACCGTAATCCTTGTAAACCCCAAAAGTTTTGTTTCTTCCGTAACCGATCCTCCACTTAAACGCGCTCCAACAATCATTCCTCTTTGGAACTCTGACAGGTTTGACATTTCAACTTATCACAAACAGTTCGAGAGACATACGCAGGTGATTGCTGTTGAGAGATTGATACCTCCCTCTTCACTCTCACTAGGAGGCAGATTTCTGTTGTAGGTGGCGTGGCTGTACTGCAGGTGTGAAAATATGTCATACTTTTTCACAGGTGTTCGAATTATTTTGTCCTTCATCTGTGTATATATATATATATATATATATATATATATATATATATATATATATATATATATGAATAATGCCTTTAAAAAACTGCTGATATTGTAAAACATTAATAATAAACGTATTTATGTTACTTAAAACCTGTTATTCTAAATTTTAAAGATCTTTTAATTCTTTTGACACAGATGAACTGAATGAAGCTTGCTTTATAAAAATGTAATGTTAGTAAGGTTACAGCATATATGAAAAATTTGATTACACAGTTTGTGACGTTGGATGATTCGCGATTTTTTCTTGGTTTAACTTAGTGACTTTTTAATAATTTGAATTGCATAAAATTACAATTTCTACCTAGCCCAAATGAAATGTGAAAAGGTAAATTAGATGAAGATAAGAAGTGTAGTAAGCTGAATTATAGGAAGTAATATATAAATGAAGGAATTAAACAATGAAAAGAGCATAAGTTATCTGACGCTTAAAAAAATTTAATACATTTTAATAAAAAGTTTTATAAATAGATGACATATCATAGATGGATCTGCAACCTGTTATTGTTTAGGCAAGATTTGTTTATATTTTTATGAAGAATTTTTTTTTTGTTTATAATAGTTTTAAGATGTTTAGATATATAGATGTTTTTCTTTCTTTCTTTTTTTTTTTCAAATTAATAATAATAAAATTGTTAAACCCTTCTTACTTTTCTACACAAAACATTTAAATTTATTGTAAACTAAAATTAAGTGTTATTGATGCGAAACACTGGATATTTTTTTAAAAGTGGAAATAAAAAAATTATAGTAAAATTTCTTGTAATACATATGATAAAAGAGACCATTTTCTTTTGAGATTCATCAAATACTCTTATGGAAGTTCATTGAACATGAATATTTTAAAGAACAAATTTTTATAATCATATTTTACGTAATATTAAGACTTGAGACAAATATACAGGATACTTATATTGATTTGGATAAGTTTTAAGAATTTGTACGAAAATAGAATTTCCTTTGAATTTTAAGACGAGCAACTTACAATATAGCATTTATAAAAAAAAAATTGCTCTAAATTTTTTTTCTCTTTCCATTTTGCGTAAAATTTTGTTTAACATTCTTTGTTTTTACTAGCATTACAATTCTTACTCACTGATAGAAGGCGCTATTTACTACCTGTTTTAGATTGGGCAGAAGAATTTTTGATTTGTTAAAGTAGGAGAAAGGTATGTATGGTTGATGCTAAGCACGGTGTCTCTTGCAAGTTTTCGTTCTATTTTTTAATCTGGTTGATTAAATATTACTGTACTGTTGCTTTAACTGTCTAGAATGATAATAGAAAAAGAATATAAAACTTTTTTTATAGTCCTTCTGAATTGTTTTAACACATCTCTTTGTCTATACATATATTGAATTTGTACCCTTCTTTTACAATTTGTTCTACTAGCAATTCGCTTCTTTTTGAATTTATAGAATTTCAATATTGTTTTGTAACATTTTGTTTTGTTGCAATTATTGGGTATCTGTAAAGCATTCTTTAACAAGATAGTCTGCCAAAGGCACATCCTTTCTGGCATTTCATTTCTTTGTTTCTTTTTGTTTTTCACGCCTTCGTTTGTAATTTTTATTGACTTGAACCTTATTTTCTCGCAATTTTTATAAGTTTATTATTCCTTCAGGTATATGATTTATTTCTAATAGTTTATAATTTTTTTTTCTTTCTTTTGTTATAGGTGTTAAGTAAATAAAAAAAAACTTTAATTTTAAACCCCCTTTTTTATGTCGTAAAAAATTATTTGTCAATGTTCAACATAATTTTAAAACGACATCTTATGTTTTCATTCTTGTTTTTTTATTATTTTAAACTAATTGGTTGAATTATTTCTTTATATACATATATATATATATATATATATATATATATATATATATAGGTGGGTGGGTTCAGAACAACATTGAGTAGATATTGAAAGACAACAAAAACAAAAGAGTATCCTCTAAAGATAAGCAAGTTATGACAAGTTAACACTAGTTATAGCAGTAATAAACTGATTATACATATATCAATGATCAAACCTTCGCAATTAATCACAGCTTTACAAAAAAGAGGTAAAACCTGACAACACGCGTTTAAGTGATAGATCACACAAATAGAAAATATTTTAAAAACATAAGTAAATAAAACCATTTTATTTTAAAAAAAGAAAAACCACAGAAAACTTAAATTTCTTAATATAGACGGCAAAAAAACAAAGTTTTTACGTAAAGATGTAAATATCTAAATAAAACACTGCAAGCAATATATATATATATATATATATATATATATATATATATATATGTATGTATATGTATACACACACAACTTTAAATGTAAGAGAATAGCATTATATACTATAGATCTCAATTTCCAAAAGTAAACAAATAAAACGAGAAAAAAAATAACATGGCAATTACTAAAATCATCAGTATAAGAGGTAAGGTAATAAAAAAAATCCAAATGTTGAAAAAACCAAAAGGATGAAATATAATGTAATTAATGTTATAATTGGTTGAAGACAGTTCAATACTCAGTTAGTCCAGAATCAAACACCAAACTGTCCCCAACAACATTACATGATAAAAAAAAAATGGTTATGAAACAAAAAATACAATTAAACAGAGATTAACAAAAAAAAAAAAAAAATTTTTTTTTAATCACACAAAAAGAAACTGAACTAGCAATCCCAGAGTAATCAGAAAAGATTTATATCATACGACGAATAAAGAAATAAAACAGTTATGTAACAAAACTAAAAAAGACACTCAATATAAAAATAATTAATGAAATTTACATAAACAGAGCAACAAGTGCAAAAGAATTAATAAATAACGATAAGAACGAAATGGTTAAACAAAAGATAGCAACCCCATCCACCGAAAAGCTTTAAAATAGTATGAATGCCAAGATATAATTACAATTATTTCAAATGTTATAATATTCAAAAAGAACCAAAATTAGAATAAATAGCAAAAGTTATAAAATAATAACAAATAAATATAAATCTTATTTGAAAGAACAAAAAAAAATTAAAATTAATTTTTGGAAAAATGAATAAAAATTAGAAAAAAATTTAAATAGAAATTTATCATTTAAAAAATAAATCTATTTTGTAATTTTTATATTTCAAATTTGTTTCTTAAATGTTAATTGCGTAATCAGCCTTTGCACATTTGAGATAGAAATTATTTAAAAAATGATTTATTTCTAATTAAAAATTATATAATATATTTATAAGTAATTTTTTAATATTGAATTGCTATGAAGAAAGAAACTTTATAATTGGGGGGGAAATAATAAGTTCTTTTGTCAAACTTATTACTAATAATCGAATTACGAACAATTTTTAAGTTAATAACCAAGAAATATGTTTGATAAGAATATACATAAGTTTGAATCAGATTTAAATAACGATAAAATGACAAATCTCACTTAAATTCAAAGTTGAAGTTAATTTGAAAAATTACAAGGTCATTTTATACATCTAAAAAAATAAATTCATTATATTGTTCTCTAAATATCTATTCTTCAAATAAATAAATTATCTCTCTATTCCTCTAAATATAAAATAAATTCTCTCTCTATTCATCTAAACAAAATAAATTCATTCCATTGTTAATTTCTCAATCAGTATTAATAATTTAATTATTATTAACAAGATGTTTATTAATCATAGCAACAATGTTTCTTTTTTGACAAATAGTTACTAGACTTTATTAATATAACAAATAATGAATTCATTCAGTGATTTTTTCTAGAACTTTTTAGATCAATAAGCTTAGTGCTCTCTTTTGTCACAAAAATGCAAATATTTAATATCTTCATTAATATAACATTTCTATCCTTTAAAAACTTCAACAGGTAAATTATATTTAATTTATAAGTTTATTAATTACTTTACTTATTAAGTTTAAAAATTATCAATGTTTTCATAATTTTTTTTGTTTAAATTTAACTATTATTGTTAGAAAGTTAAAGTCTAAAGAAAGTTTTTAAGTCTGTACCTTTATTCAAAATATCTCTAAAATTTTCAATTATACAAAATTTAGAATACCTTTAATCGCATGTTGGTATTCTTCATTTATATATTCTCTGTAATTCCTACAATTACATACATTATTACTCCGCAAATCTTTACATTTATTTTAATTATATATAAAACTTCCCATACTTGTATTAAATTAAAAAGTTTAATTAATATTAATATTATTAATAAGGATTAGATTTTTTTACTCTTTTAAAGAACATTGTTAAAATTTATTTTATCAAAGGATTCATTCATAAATCTAATAGTACAATATTCCATTTTTAATGACCAGTATAACAGTCACTACTTTTAAATTTATTAACTAAAAATTTACATATAATCTTAACAATACGTGTACAAGTACTAGCTATTGTATTTACTCGTATACATTAATTATAAAATGCATTAAGGTTGGTTGGTTTCATTAACGTCACACTATAAGAAACACGAGGGCTCTTGGCGATGGATCTCGTAAATTTGAAACACGGTCAAGTCACAAATACGACACCTGAGCTGGCACCATACTCTCCTAACTTCCACACCATGACGCGGGAGGACTTTGAACCACGACAAATTCAACGTGCACCAGCCCTGGCTATACCTTGAAGAAAACCGCGGGCAATGTGTCCGCTACCATGATCACTAGGTTACAGCAGCCACATATCCATTCAGATTTTAATATATATATATATATATATATATATATATATATATGTGTGTGTGTATATATATATAAACAAATGCTTAGAAAATCCAACACATTGCACTCGTAGCACTAGAAAGCTGTCTGAGTCGCAGTTCCCAGTATTCGTGATCCTGACATCTTTCGCATCTCGAAAATTCTTCGATATAATTTTTCCAGTCGATGAGACCATCATTGCCTTTTTGAAGATAATTTTTTTTTTTTTCTTTTTTCAAAATTTTTCAAAGAAATAAAAAAAAATTTTAAAAAAATAAATTATAATCTCTCTTTGTCCTTAATTATGTTTAAATTATTTTTGATGATTGCAATTATTTTTACTAAATTTATTATTCGAATCTTCTAATAATTTGTTTACTTTTCTATACAATGTAGTACTAGTAGTAGTCATATTATATCCATCAGCGAATATTATAAATTTAATGGAGTCCTTATATGAAATTTTGGAGTAACATAGATCGGAATATACTTAATTTTATTTATTTGTAAACCTATTTTTTTAAATAAAAAGCTGTAATTCTATTATTAATTTCTAGGTCACTAAAATTATTTTCTAAATAAACAAGTATAGTAAGATTTACAAACACCTGCATATTTACTTGAAAGTTTGTCAATATAACATATTATAAAGTCTTCTTGCAGTCTCGAAAATTGTTTTTTTCCCCTTTTCATGGATTTTTATACTGTCTTTACATCTTATAATCTTACGTCTTAATATCTTTATAAGTTTAGTACACTTGTTCTCATTAAATACTGCAACTGGTAATCAATATTTAACAGCAGAACTATCGATAAAATTATTAACAGCAACATAAATCCTTCTCTTAATGAATGCGTTACTTTATTGATCATAATCCTGAAGCCTGTAAACTTATTTATAACATCTCTCTCATAACTTTATCTTTTACAATGCTGGAATCCATTGTAAATACATGTTGGTGCTCATTATTAATACATTTTTTATACTCTTTGCAATTACAATTAAGATCATTCTTCATTTCTTTAATATTATTGTAATTAAAAACAAATCTACTAATTTTTTATTATATCTCTAAAAGGTTTAGTTCTAATACTTTTAACTGGACGAAATTTCTTATGTTTTCAAAAAGTTAAAAATAATTAAAATTAATCATATTAAAAGAATCGTTCAGAAAACTTAATAAATAACAATCTGTACAATAGACTTTTTTTAAAAATTTTCTCTTATATAATTTTTGGTTTTTTAAAATACTTTAACTATGTTTGATTCTTCTGGCTCTGCCTCATTTATTTTAATTTACTTCTTTTTTGAATTTATAACTTTTCTTTTTTAATTAAATTCGTTTAATGTATTTCCATCTAATTTTCAGTATTTCTTAATGGTACAGTTGTGATTTTTGCATTTTCATAATATTAACTTTTTATTAACTTTTTTTTCACTTATAAATGTCAATACACAAACACACACGTTGTATATAAATGCGTGTGTGTAAGAAATAAATTAAAACGTTTTCTTGAATAACAGTTCAACTTTATACCTATTCTAAATATAGCTTTGGTATACTGGTATTCTTTTCCCATCCCATCAAATATCTTACTCTAACAAACAACATAAAAAAAAGGGTAAAAGATTCAATAATATCTTTTTTCCAAAAGAAGACATGTATATTTCGTTTCGTATGATTCATTAAAATACATTGAGCGCAAATATATTTAAAGTACTTATATTTAGATATATTAATGGGAAGGAAATATTATGGAAATGCGAATTTTTCCTCTTTTATATTATAAAAGCAATTAGTTTTCAGAAGTTAAATTTCTCTTTCTTTTCGCACACAACGTGTAAGCCTCCAAAAAGGGTTGTACGAAGTTAATTTTTAAATTGGAATCTTCGTTTCTTTTAAATCATAAATCATTGACGCGTCTACCTCCTCAACAAAAAATATCTTTACCTCTACAAAAATTATATAATATATGCATAATTTATTACCAATACACACTCTCTATTCTTCAGTAGAACATAAAATTGTACGACCTCACCCCAGATTATGAAATTTTCAAATGGGTTTGCAACGTTAACAATATTTTTTAAACCCTCCTTAGGCGGTCTTCAACACCCAAAGAGTTTTATTTTTGGATCGACCCTTCTTAACTCGATTATTGCGCTGAAATAGAAGGGCCAATTTCCGCAGGACGGACACCCATTGATTAAGGTTGGTTCCTCCACAAAGGAGACTTTGAATAACACCACTTTCAACTTTGTTCTTTTCGAACGGGCGGAGGGCAAATTGCTATTGTTTGCTCGTAAAATGTTTCGATCCGTTTTCTCGCCTTCAACGGCGAAAAGAGGTCAAACTACTCGCACTATTATTATTGGCAGCTCCAATGGACCAGTTTTAAAATCCATCAAATTGCCTCCGCAGTTAAAATGCAAAACAACACATTTCACTTCATCCGAGAGAATATTCTCAGTTTCATCCGGTTCCAAAATTTGTTTAAGAAGGTCACGTTTCAAAATAGAAACTAAGACACTTACTGAATATCAACCGAAGAAAGACTAACTCAAATTTATTCGAACATTTTACATAATGTATGAAAATTAATTAGATTTTTAATGTTAGGAAGGGGGAGGTGTTTTTAAGTACGATAAAATATTTTACTAATTGTTTCTAGATTAAAATACCAATATGCTCGGGATAAGCTTTTTAACTGATGAGCTAAGTTCGAAGTCGTATATACTTCTAAAAAACAACTTCACATTCTAAATTCAAATGTTACAAATTTTGATGCTGTCTTAACATTAAAAAAAAATCAATTCTCTAAAATGCAAAAGCCAATCTTTTAACAAAGAATGCATTATCAGAATGTATACAGTTTTATAACAAAAATTAACTAAGCAAAACAAAATTATTATTTTTAAAGGAAGACGATCTTCGCGCACCAATTGTTTAAGAATAGTTCAGGTTTTACGTTTTGTTTAAAGCAATATATTTCTTCCTCTCTGTGATGTGCTTCATATTTCATTCTTTACATTTTATTGCCAAATGAGCTTTCAAAATGGCATGTTAAACGTTTACTGAACGCTTTTAAATTTCCAGGAACCAATACAATATAATGGCAAATATGATAGAAGCACAAGAATTTATAATACGATTCAGGCACCCCCCCCCCCCTCCCAAATTTTTGAATGGATGCCGAGCTCTACGTTGTACGAGCTATAAGTACTGAAATACAACCTTATAAACTTTTTCCTAACTCTTACAAAGGATTTTATTATTGACAAAATATCGCGCACAGCCTTAAGGTGAAAAAATTCCTATCGATTCCAAAAGGAGAAAAAAAGAAAATGAATGATGCGATGTCAGAAAAAAAATTGCACTCCTATCACCGAAGGAAAAAAATATGTTACAAGCTACGAGGGAAAAAAAATGTTATGATGTTCGAGAGAGAAAACCTAGGTGAATGTAGCTTGCGAACCGCAACAGGAGTGGAAAGAGAGGGGAGTGCGCATCCTTCCCCAGCTCTGTTTTATCTCAACTGTAAAAAAAAAAAATATGATGAAGCGCTTTTGAATACTTCTCAAAGCATTTGTTGTATCTTTTAAGTAAAGAACAATTTTCGAATTGCTTGAGACACGATTCAACAAGGATTCTTCAAAAGAACGAATCTGTCAAAAGAGGTCGCTCAAATGGGCTCATTAAGCGCGCGGAAGTCTTCAATGCGACGATGAGCAGAAGTGGATGTCTCAAGAAATTAATTCGGCTGCACAACTTGAAAGGGAATTGTCACCCGTAATTATCGGTTATAGGTTTTTGACACGTAACAAAAAAAAAGGGAATGCCATTATAGTAACGATATATTATATTTACGCAATTGCCAAGAGATTTTACAGCAAAGTAAACTAAATGGACCTTTAAAAATGAAATAATGACTTTATGCAACTGTCGAGGAGAGGAAAATTCTTGAGACATTTCGTCATTTGATAAACGATATACGTGCAGTATTTAATTGATGAAGTTGACGAAAATACCACTCACACAGTTTGATGCATCATAATAATTTAACCAGAATAAATGTCCATTTGGAGTTTTTTTTTCACCAAAACAAAAATCACATTATTTCAAATATGATTTTAGAGGTCTGCTTAGATATCGTTGTCGGAGAACGAGAACATAACAATGGTGTCCTTACAAAAATCATTTTAAATGGGAAAAATCACACATAAAAAATGAAAAATTACAATTGTAGAAAAATAATACACCTTTAACAAATTTCATTGTACCAAAACAAAAATGAAAACCACGTTGATGGCTTAAAGATAACTAAAATATGATGTTAATGGATTGCTTAATTAACGCAGTTAATTGATTCTAAAAAGAACTTTTCCGTTATGAGACTCAAAATGGTACAGAAAACGGTGCAAACAGAAGAAGTTTTAAATTTCGTTTCTATCCAATCATTAGTTCAAAAAGTTCGAAGAAAATCATCTAGAATATAATCGATTACTTCACGCAAAAAAGAAGAGATTCCTAGTATTATATTCGTTTTCAGTAATACACAGTAAATGGATAGATAAAACAGAATTATAAATTTATATACGGCTTCTTAAGACAGTACGCGATTTCCCCGATCGTACTTTCAAAATTGAATGTTTCCAGAACTATTGAAGGAATTGAATTGAATTTCGAATTTTCTTGATATTAGAAATCCAAATATTCATGTTTATTTACCCAAATTAAAATATTTTATGTTAATTTTTTTTGTAATTGAATTGGATAACTCCTATTTTCCATAATAATGTAACTTTTACGTTTTTAGAATTGGAAAAAAGTTATCTACCGTTTGGTGTAGTAGTGAAAAATGTCCTTCATCGTCATATGTCCGAGATTCATTTAACAAAGCGAGACCGATTTTTGAAAATCTCGAACAGTTTCAAATGATAGCAAAAAATGCAAGTTTTTTTATGATGAAAAATCAGATACGTGAAAAAAATTCGACATCGAGATTGAGAAAATTTTTCGTTAAAAAACAATTAACTCTGTTTAAACAAGGGGACTTAGTACCTTTGCACCTTCAATAATTCGATTTTTCAAATTTATTTTCAAAAAATAGCGTGGAATATTAGGAGCATTTTAAAGTAAATCGCGTCAAAATCTGACAATTATTACGCCCTGTTCAACAGAAATGTAAAAAATTAAAGTGGCTCGTTCTTTGTAATGTAATGTAAACAAACCTCTTTCTCTAAGTTTCTTATTATCACACTTTCCCACAGGATTGAACAAAAATTTTGTATGTAGAGTTTTAAAATTTTACGTGGGTATTGTGCTTGTAGATCTTTATTCTGTGAACCTGAGTTTTGTTCATGGGACGATTAGATTTTATTTTATAGCATGAGAAATGAAAACAAATTACTAATTAAAATTTCATAACTTTTTTTAAAATTTTCAGTTTTTTTAAATGTGAGATAAATTTAAAATTTCAGGTTTGCAGAATAAGGTCATTATTTAGCTTTAATTTGATATAAGGATGATGGTTCTACTGTATATCTTTGAAATGTTATCTTGTGGGTAACTACTAAGCTAATTTAATAATAAAGCTAATAGCAATAAAGCTAACATATTTTTTTAAATTTTTGTACGCATATTTCATGTTGTTTAAAATATATTTATTTATTAGCAAAAATTGATTCAATACTTTAAAATTTACACTTTATTATACAAAGGAAATTTTCATATTAAAATGAGCAAATATTGATTTATGATGAATCGAAAAAAAGCGTGTCAAAATGTTCTACTTTTGATTTCGAAAGGTCCTAAGTCCCATTAAGTATTTATGAACTCATCAATATCCTGACTAAGTTCCGTTTGACGCTCAAACATTGATACTTCTTTTGTCGAGCTGCAATGAGAATTTCGTAAGTTATTAAGGCTCTCCAGGTATAACCGCATTTCTCGATTTCTTTAAAATTATCTGTAAAATCATATCACTTTTTCACTTCCTAATTATATATTATTAAATGATATTCTTTTTATTTTATAACAGCTCGTTTAAAACAAAATTCTACCCCTACGGGAAATCAGACTTTCGGCAGCAATTTCAACTCTTTAACCCGTCTTACCGACTCAGAAGTGAGAAAATTCCAACATAAAAAAAAAGGTTTCACGAAGAGATCAGCTTTTGACCACGCGTCAGCCCACATCGGAAAGAATTCATATTTCCTTCGATCCAATTACGCTTCGCGTTTTGTCACGAAAATCGGCGATAACTCGCGCGCGAACATGTCCGATCTGCAGCTCACGTTCTGGAGCATCGCGAGGGAGTTCGCTGCACCCCACACACTCATAATCATTTCCAATTCTTCGCTTGTTGGGGCACGCAGCGGGGAAATGTGGGTCATGGAGCTTTTTATCCGATCATCACGCGAAATATCGTCCAGGTCCGAATTGGAAACGAGATTCAAAAGAGAGATCCACGAGTCCACCCCCTCGTGACCAGAGTAATCTTTAGGAACGAAAAGGCGCACAGAGAAGATAATACAGCGGCGATTCATCTGGAGGAAAACTGATTTACTTGTTTTTATGTAGGCAACGTCTCAATATAGACTCCACACCATACACGCGGCCACCGGATAAAATGCTCATTCAAGGTATTTGGTGAGAAATTTGAATTCACTGAAAGTTCGAAACTGGACTAAGAGAATACTAATTCAAAACTATTCTGATATTTCCAGAGATGATGCAAGTCATTTCTAGAAAATAAAAAAATCTTTTTTTTTTAACTCTGTTTAAAATTTAAGCTCAAAGAATACTTCATTAACTACTCAAATGAAGTACGGAATAGTAAGTGACTGATTGATGGAACGATTCAAAAAATTACTCCACGCATAAAACTCTTTTCAAATTTATACACTAATCTAACGCGCAAGTAAGATTTACTGTGGAATAAATAAAACGTAAGAAAGTCGTTCAGAACCAATCAGGAGGGGAGGGAAAAAACTTACGTTGAAATTCAAAGTAAGAAAATTGCGTCGCAGTCCTCATTATATGTAGGCGAGACGGTTGACCGAAAAAGGTGGAGACAATTTTGCAAGGATTGAAAATGGAAGAATAATTAAACAGGCTATAAAATATTTTGCAGTTAATGAGTATAAATAAAATTTCATTTATACATTTACAAATAGAATTTAGCAAGTTACAATGATCGAGTACAGCATGACAAACAATGAAATCGTTATTTGCCTGAAAGCCAAATGATGAATCAAACATTTTTGAAACTGAAAAATAAATGCGAGGAAACAAAGCAATCGTGTATGTATATATGCTCTCTCTGCTCTATATATTTGCTCTGCATATATATAACATATTGTATATATCTCACTATATATATGTATATTTATATATATATATGCTATATATTTATATCTCTATATTTATATATCTACTATGCTCTCATCTGAAACAATAAAATCAAAACTACCCTAAATCATTTCGTATATTATTTTTAGTCTTGATTTTTTATTAAGCATATAGATACTCAAAATGCTTTTCGGTGAAGTTTTCGCGAATTTAATGATTTCGCTTCTGTGGTGCCAGTTAAATATTTCAACAATGCAGAACGAAAAACGTGGCATTCGTGCAAAAAAAAAGTTGCGACAGCAGTACCTGAGTGGTCACGTTCGTGAGCTCGCGGCCGCAGTTGCTTCAATCGAGCCTTGGTTTCACTATAGATCCGTCCTGAAGTGGGAACTCAAATTCATCATGTTGGTGTGGTGGTGACGGTTGGTGAAAAGAGTGCCAGCTCAACCCCGTCATTAGATCATAGTTCTAAATGGACGAAGTCCATCCTCAAAAGCCCTCTCATTGCTATTTAGTGCAACTTTAGTAAAAAAAAATTATCAATTCATATGAAAAATAAGAAAATAGAGACAGACATTATAAAAAAGAGCCATTTTGTAATATGTATATTGGGTTAATCTCAATTTTGATCCAGTTCACTCAGTGACTGGATCAAAATTGAGATCATTCTCTTAATGCAAGAACTCCATCTCCCACAAAGAGTTTAGAGAAAGGGATTCTGCCTCCATATGGAAGTGGCTGTACCTCTTAAATGGTAAAAAGCTGTGAATTGGAGACTGTGATCACATCACTTGATCAGAATCGTGACCAGTGAGTTCGAGAGAAACAGTAAAACAAGATAAAACCTTCTAACTATGTTTTCAAATAATTGCGGCATTGAAGTCCATTCGATGGAGGGACAAAATATTCAATACGTTTGACGATACAAACAGCTATTACAAAGAGCTGAGGAAGAAGGTGCGATTTTATTCAAAATGTAACATTTTTTTTTTTTTTTTTGGAACTTTAAAAGCAGGCGATCGAAAACACAACCCAGTTTCTTTCTGCCACTTCCTCGTCATGGAAAAGGAGCGATGCTTATCGCCTAATGGCTTTTAATTGAGTCTCAGCACGAGCATCGAGTAACGCCTTCCTCACACCCGCAAACGACCCGGATAACCCATTCGATTCCGATGATACGCGTAATCGGGAAAAACCTTCGCCCACGGAAACCTACTTCACGCCTGTCGGCTTCGTGCATCTGTTATGACTAGGTGTACGAAATGGAGGGGAAGGAAAACGTGTCCTAAGTATGACTCCGTATACAATCTAGAGCGCGTTTTCAGATCCCGAGCCTTCATTTGATTGATTGATTGATTGATTGGTTGGTTCTATTAACATAGCACTGAAGCAATGCGAGGGCTATTAGCGATGAACCTCGTAATTTTGAACCTCAGTCAAGTGACGAGGACGAAACCTGAGCTGGCGCCACACTCTCCTGACTTTCAAACCCTACGAATGGGAGAACTTTGGGCCTCGACAGATTTAACGTGCATCAGCTACGGGTGCACGGCAGGTCTTTTGAAACATGACTCTTTTTTTTGAAAACTTTTTTTTTTTGAGCCGGTTCGGATTCGTAACCGGCGGTTTTCGTTCAGTCGCAGGTTCGATCCTTGGCCGCCAAAGACCCGCCATGTAGCCAAGGCTAATGCACGTTAAATCTGTCGGGGCCCAAAGTCCTCCCGTTGGTGTGGTGTGGATGTTAGGAGAGGGGAGTGCCAGCTCAGGTGTCGTCCTCGTCACTTGACCGTGGTTCAAAATTACGAGGTCCGACGCCAATAGCCCTCGTGTTGCTTCTAGTGCAACGTTAATGAAAAACTAAACTTAACTATGAAACATGAAGGTTGAAACCCCACGAGTCGTCGAAAACCGCCGACCATGAATCCGCGACTATGAGCATTAGGCAACCACGACGACGAGTCACATTCAGAAAAACTTTTGTTGTTTTGAATGACCGAAAAAGAAAAAAAGAAAAAAGGTTTAGCAGTATTTTCAACAAAACGGAAAAAATATATATACCTGTAATTATACTAACTACCTGTAATTGTACTGTGTGTTTGTGTACTAACGAACGTTAACAGCATATGGCAACAGAAATTTCGAACTTCACCCTTTTTGAACAGGCCGCGATGGCCTACTTGTTATGGTAGCGGACTCGTGTCTGGCGGTTTACGTCGAGTCGTGGGTTCAATATCTATGCCACTAAAGACATGATGCATGTTAAATTTGCTGTGGCTCAAAGTCCTCCCATTGGAGTGGGGTGACAGCTTCGGTGTCGTCCTCGTCATTTGACCGAGGTTTAAAATTATGAGATCCGTCGCCAATAGCCCTCTTGTTGCTTCTAGTGTGGCGTTAATAAAACCAATGAAATCAAACCCTTTAAGAACATTGAACAGAAGATTCGAGGAGATTAATTCTACAAATTGCATCTGTAATAAATCCAAGAGGATATCAACAGAAATACATTTATGCTGTTAAAATCTGTTGCATGGCTAATCAAAATAAATGGATGCAATAAATGAGATGGAAATCAATTCGGAATTTTTCCGGAGATGCGTGATTAAATCCTCCAAATAACTCTAAAACAAAAGTATAATATTTTACTTAAATAATGTTTCACCTATAAAACATCAAATCAATTTAAATTGAATGGCTTAAAAATATTTTTCAGAATACGCGCCACGATGAGGAGGGAAACGCATCTTTTTAAGGCAATTGTTAAAGAATGAGGATGAGTCCTCGTAAAGAACCTGTCAGCTCTCCGGATACTTTGCGGTAGAATGCATTTTTCATCGTGCCCCTCCGCTCCGCGAAGCACGTAGAGCCCGTTTAGTTTCCAATAAAAGCAGCGCCCTGTTTACGAAGCCCCGGCGTCACGAAGAGCCATTCTTCATAGAGATATCGCGCAAGGATTTTAATATTTATCGAGCCCCAAAATATGGTTGTTTACCGCATTCCGGGCGAATGGCGCCTTTTATTCCTTAATGCGGTTGCCCTAACACGTCTGCCCATTTCCGACATCGTTCGGCACCACGAACATGATGGGTCTTCTTCCTCGTGAATAATCTTTGATATTTAACATCCATCAGCTGAATATTTTACGATGCATCTCTGCAAAACGGGACCTCTAAACAATCGGCACTTTGAACTCGCATTACTTTCGATGTAGCACTACTTATGGAAATTCACTTCTATTCACATAAAACAGGAATGGAATCGAGACAGGACAGGGTTTGTTTGTATGATTGATTGTTCATTGTCATCGCATTTAGAAGCAACACGAGGGCTATTGGCGACTGAACTCATCCTCTTGAATCTGTTTAAATTACGAGGTTGACACCTGAACTAGCTCCCTATTCTCCGTAATTCCATGCCATCCAAAAACGTGAGGGTACATCAGCCCCGCTACACAACGAGTGTTTAGTCAGGACTCGAATCCATGAAAACAACGCTGATCGTGAGTTCGCCACCACTCGGCTCCAAGACACATAGGGGACCTGCGCATCTATCTCGCACCTTAGATATCATTTAAAAATTTTCTCCCGTGACTCCTATTGGAATATTCAGCAGTAACGAAACAATTTCTCGATTTGAAAGCCAGAAATTTAATTTAAAATAGCAAGGAGTAAAAGTTTTAATTTAGCTTTTTCAAGAGCAAAAACACATATGACAAAAAAATTATTAACCTTACTTTAATAAGTACGTTAATTTATCAGCATAAATATGAGTTTCGAAAAACTTTTATCACCCTATTACAGAAAAAATGTATTTAAGAGAGATGATGATCAGAGGAAACATAAAACTCATATTAATTTCATGTATTTATTAAAAATATTTTGATCATTTTTTTATGTATATTTTTAGAAACTTTTTTTACAATAGCCTCTTCATTTATAGATGCTTCTTGGTGCGAAGGCTAACAATTTTCCTAGAGTTTCACTCAGATGTTACCACATATCATGACTCGGAGAATGGTGAAATCTATCAGAAATAAAAAGTTGGGTTGTGGTAGTCAACTTGTGGTCGGAGATGTTT
Source organism: Nephila pilipes (assembly GCA_019974015.1). Classification (NCBI taxonomy): domain Eukaryota; kingdom Metazoa; phylum Arthropoda; class Arachnida; order Araneae; family Nephilidae; genus Nephila; species Nephila pilipes. The sequence continues at coordinate 738,486 of BMAW01121092.1, read as the reverse complement.
CAATCGTGTTCGAGTCCATTAAAGACCTATTGTGCAGAAAGACTGATACTCGTATATAGCGTTACATTTAGTTCAAAATCACGAGCGAATTTACTGTGGTTAGCTGACCTCGTAACATCTTTGTTATTGCAAAGTTGATAAGCAGTCGCATTAAGCAGAAACATGAGGGCTATTGGCGATGGGCCTCATATTCTCGATAAGGGGGGAAGATGACACCCCCTCTTCAAACATCAAGCCTGCGATAACAGGAGGACTTGAAGCCTCGACATATTTAACGCGCCAACTACACGGCAGGTTTTTAGTCGTGTCAGGGGACTCGATGGAAACAACGGCGGCCGTGAGTTCGTGACCATGACTACAAGGCTGTCCTGGCTATCTAAATAAAAAGAAATTAGATCCGTGTTATTCTTCTCCCTGATACCAAGAAAATAAAAAAGAAGGTTCCTATAAATCTCATTTGTAACCAGTTCGCGAACGAAATTATAATCTCACCCAAAAATCAAGACTTTCTCCCCATTTTTTTAACAGATAAAAATCTAGAAGTAAACATTTTTCTCAACTAACGCACCTATTTACATGGCCATTGTGACATCTTTTTTGAAAATGACAATGTACTGTTTAGTTAACACAAGTGCAATCCATAGGCCCTTTGTACATTATAAAAAATTACAACAGTATTTATTTATCATCGAGAAATTGAAATAGTGTACTCTATACGAGCTGCTTTATTAATTTGTGATAATTCTTGTTAGATAAATTCTTGACCGTTATTAAAGTAATAAATATTCGTAATAAAAAGTAATAAATAATAAAATTGTAATTGCGCCCTATAATTACTACGCCTAGTAGGCTGCAATTTCGGGAACAATTATGTTACGGTACAAACTAATCCGAGACATTCATCCTCCAGTGACAAGCGGCAAGACAGATTCCCGAAGGTAATTAATCGACCCGATCGACACGAATATTAACGAACCATTCATCACTCTAACGACCGAGCGCAATGGCCGCACGCGGCTGCTTAAAAAACACTCGTCCTGATGAGCTCCGTATTCATTGGGTAGCATAATAAACACGCAATCGACACACGCTCTCCCTCTTAATATAACTCTTTTTCTTATAAAAGTATTCACAAAGAATTCTACGTTTAATTGAAATGAATTAATTTATGAAGTCACACAATATTGACAAACTGATTACGTTGTTTTGAATCATGTTTCACTTGTGACACGGATAACACCTCCAACGGCATCTCAGACTGTGGAATAAGGGATCAAACACGCGCCCCGCAAAGATCATTTGTAGGCCCCGCTCATCTAATTATAACGAAAGTATTGTGTCTGTCGTGCCACCAAATCGAACCGAAAAAGTAAATTTCACGAGTGGAAGTATAAATAATCCTTCCTTTGGCAGGGAACATTATAAAAATGGCGAGATATATAAATGATTCATCAGATCTAAATCTTTTTGCATTTCGGGAAAGAAAGAGCAGAATACTAAATACGAATCAGAAATTAATATGTGTCATTAGATGACGAATAATGAATGTTGGGTCTTGATTCAAATAATTATTTTGTCCTTTGAAAAGATAAAAGCGTAACTTTTTTCCGACAACAATATATTTTGTATTATCCAATAAAAAATGCCAAACCAGAATGAACTCTTTCAAGGACACTAGGTTAAGGAAAAAACTTTTTTCATAAGGAATTATTTGCTTCACAAAGAAACTATTTTTGTGGGATTAAAACTTATCAGCTTGAGCTCCCTGAGAGTTAAAGGGAAAAATTTTTGAAATTAAATCATGACTCTACTTTTGAGATTCATTCAAGAATGCGAATTTTTTTTTTTTAAAAAAAAAAGTGATGAAGAGAGAATGTTAAGAAAAGCTTAAACATATTTACAATATGTTCAATTAGCGAAAAAGTTTAACATGTATTAATTTTTTTCAGCCTTTCTTATTCAATACGTCTTTACAAATAAACGAATATTGCAGACGAACATCGAAATTTTCAAGAAAAGTGGAAAGTGGTGGATTTTTTTTTGCTGTGAAATAGGTAATAGAATAAAATATGCTTGATAAGTCATAATAATATTAGTGTACCGAAATTGTACAATATTAGCCGTCATTATGAACAATATGAAAAATAGGGGGATTAATGAGAAAAGAAAAATTGAAAGAGCTCACGCTGGGACTGAAAATATAAGTTAATGTTTGCTAAAATAATGCAAGAAAGTAAAGCGGAGGTGTACGCGAACTACGCGTCTCGTCAGAGCTGATAATTAAACCCTCCAAACCATTTATTGTAGGTGAATTTATAAAAGAATGTTTCGATATCAAAGTTGCAAAAATTGTTTGTCCAAGAAATGTGAAGCCACTTCTTCAAGGAACAGTTTTATCTCGAAATACAGTTGCGGAAAGAGTTACTGATTTGGTCAACGATTTAAGATATCAGATAAAAGCATCTAGTTTCGAAGCTTTTTCAATTGTCTGAGACGAGGGTACGGAAAATGGAGGGTGTAGCTCAATTTGCTGTGTTTTTACGTGCATGTGAGAAGGATCTTAAAATTTTTGAGGAATTATTAAAGCTAGTACCAATGCAAAACACTTGCGCAGGACAAGATGTATTTAATTATATTTTTGAACATCTGCAAAAATACAATATACCTGTAGGAAAAAGAGCTTTTCCGAAGATTTAAAAACAACAACAGAGGTTTAGTTTCATTATTGATATAAAAAAAGAGCCATTTAAGAAGAGTCCATCCTACACATTGCCTTTAGCAACAAGAAGCATGATAGAATGAACATGGAAATGTGTTAACGCCTATCAAAAAATCATTAATTTCAGAAAATTTCGAGATTTAAATTCAGTGGCAGTTTCCTTGCATTCGTAAGTGAATTTAACACTGATTATTCTGGTCCATAATACTATACAGAAGTATGTTGGTTATCATGCTCTTAGCAATTCTGGGATTTGAAAGAAGAAATATGTCTGTTCCTAACCAGTTAACCATTCATGGTCGATATAAAAAAATCACCAGCATGATTCAAATTTACATCTATAAGGAAAAGATCAATTCAATACAAACATGTGCGATCAAATAAAAGCATTCAAATGATAGTACGATTGTAAAAGCAGTTAAAAATGAAAATTTAGCACGCTTTTCGCGTGCTTTACACGACGGGTATTAAAAGGTATCAGGACTCGAACACACGACTCGATGAAAACAATGTGAGTTTGCGACTCTGTCCACTAGGCTTCCATAACCACAGGTAGCAGAGAACATATGTTAAATGTCAGAGAAAGAAAAACTAAAAAACTATCTTTTCTATTATTTTTTTTTCAACTTAATTTCGAATTTTTAACTTTTTACAACTTACTTTTTCTTACTTTTTTACAACTTTTACATTTTTTTTAAACTTTTTTTCCCTCCATGAAAATTACTTTTAAAATTTCTTCTCTTTATCGGAGCCCACATAAACTCAAATCTTGTCAATTTGGCCCATATCGTTTTTTGAGTTTGATACCCTTGCTGTAGAACATACCACTAGAGGATTTTAAGAGACTAAAATAAACATTCATACTGCAAGCCATCCCCCACTACATATCTTAAGTACACGATTGTCTTGAATACATAAGTCACGAGATTCGCGGGTTCGATTCCTGATCTTCCCTGCGAGGAACACTCATGGTTGCTGCACATTTCGTTCAAATGAGTTTCAACTGGAGTAATGAAGAAAACTGGAAAACCTACACTACAGGACATCCTCGAAATTCTTCAGAGATCCAAAATAATATGCCTGCCTCCAATTAGATGTTATATACTTCTGAAATATCGTAAATTTTTAATAAATAATAATATGTTGTACTTGGACTCAAACACGCCATCTGAATATTATAAAACTTGACACTTTGTCATAAAACAACTTGGGTGCACAATTAGTAAAAGAAAAAAAGAGGGAGAGAGAGAGAGAAGCAGTTTTTTTTTTATTTTTTTCAACAGAAAAAAAATGAGCGCTTATAGTTGTTATAAACAACTGGATGCCTGATGCCCATTTCTTTATTAAGCACTAGAAAAACACTTCATTTTATAAATTAGATAAGAATTTTGGTTATTTACAGAATATAACTTCATTAATGTTTAAAAGGCTGCTGTATTTCTCTTTCATCACGCTATGGATATTTAAAAATTGGTGAAATACAAAACTCGAAACACAGAAAATAGAATAGAATGATTGATAATTGCCAAAGTGGCAACGGACTACAGGGACAGTAGAAAGTATTCATACATTGATTGTTATCAGAGTGTCAAAAAATACATAGTTAAAAACACAATAAGTCTTTAGATGTATAATACAGAATGCAATTTACTATTTCCATGCAAAATCTACGTAAAAAAATTGGATATAAAAATGTAAGACATAATTACTGTTTAATCTTATGGTGTAGAAAGTATTCGCGAGCGAGCGCTTACAGTGCACATAACCTCAAATTCTTCAGCTGGAATTTTATTACTAATACCGTGTAGGCTATTCTTTAGCTTGAGTAGTTGCATTCTCCTCTGTTATAATTCAACCAAATTTGATCTCATTGACTAGAAAATAATTCCATTTTGGTTTAAAAGGGTTTCACAAGTTCTGTTTACTAGAAATCAACTTGGTTATAACATTCTGATCAAGAATTTCCCATACATGTTCCTAGGACCTGATGTCTGGTGACAGAGGAGGAAAATTCACAAATTTAGTAGTGTTATATAAAAATTATACCCGCGTATTTAGAGTATAATTACTTCGGATCATTAGAAACATTGTGATTGTGAAGAACCTTTTTGTCACACTAGACAATAAATTATTTTTAAAAATGTCTCATAAAGCTGATGATACGATTACATCAACTGGGACCAAATTACCAATCCTTGAGGCACTCTTGCAGACCCAAGCAAGTTTATCCCCACCTCCTTGTTTCAATTTCGGTGGAAGTAAATTCTTTAGATGCATTTCTGTGTTTCGTTTTTCTGATCTTTCCACCATCTGTCTTCTATACGATCCAAACAAGTTAAACTTACGTTCGTTTGAAAAACAACTGGTTTCCAGAACTCTGGGCTTTTGTTTACTTATATTTTAGAGTATTATAGAAATTTACGATTCTTCTCAATCATAAAAAATGTTTTTCCAAGAAACACGGCAGAGGAAATCTTGCTGCTTACAAGCACTTCGAGCTGTATCTACAGATACGGCTATTCCTTTGTTTTTCAAATTCTGTTGCAAGCATAGGAACATTTACTTAAGAATTTTCAACGAACGAGCGAGAAATAGTTTGTTCACATAGGTAAATAGAGAAATTCGAACCGGGAAAGGAGCGTTATGCAATATTTAAGAAGCCATAAACCTGTAATAATTAACTGCGTTTTTGAACGAGATCTACTAACCTAATATAATGAAATTTTATGACATGTTTTACAAGCTGTACAAAACAAGTAATCAATTTTCTTTCACTGTAACAGATTTCTTTAGACTTATTATCTATACTGAAAATTCTGCGTAATCTATTAAATTTAAATTCCATATTATCATCCCATATATTCTTCAACATGAGTAATGTCATTTATCAACAAAAATCTCACTGATCCAAACACAAAAATTGCATTCGGTTTAGTGTACGGATACTTTGTACACGCCACACACACATACACAAAATCACAAAGCTTAGTTTTATTTAAATTTGAAAAAAAATTTAATATTTGTTCAGTTTTTTACCCCATGTTCATATTTGTAAAATAGTTTTATTGAATGTTACCTTTTGAATTAATTCTATTCATATTAATACACCAAAACAAAAGCTTCTTTTACAATAGCGCTCTTGTAAGAAAACTGTAGACATTTATAGTATCTACAAACGAGAGATTCATTTGCTACATTGCGTAAACATGCTTTTATTTTGTACAATTTATTTTACGTCTCTCGAAGAGCACAGGTTCATTTCCCGAGATTGATTTAACAGAGTTTAATTAAAATGCAATTTTTAATTTTAGTGTAAATTTTTTTTTAAAAAAAAATCGTACTATATCTTAAAAAGGAATAACGCACGTTTTGTTTGTAGCTGAAGCGCGGATTTTGCTCGTGGTAAGACTTCTGATAATTTCTAGTTTCTCGAATTATTTCGCTGTCGCACAATCCAAACAATTTTCTGTCTAAATTTCTCAATTACTTTGTCTCGACCAGAGGCTCAATTTTATTTACCCTCTAATCCGGGAATCTTGAAAAGAACTTCTTTTAGTTCGGTTTTCTGCAAAGACTGGAGTGGTCCAGAGTGATCAAACGACCCAAAAGAGAGAAATAATATTCTCAAGAGAAGGTCAAGTTCTTCAAGAAAGAAAGTTCTTTATCGCTCAGTTTCAGTAAAAATTTTAATAGGAGGATCAGTGGAGCAGCCTCTTTTCTCTCGCAATGACATCACAACACTAGAGCAAGACAGAACTGCGGTGAAAGTCACATCCGTTTTTGTTTTCAAATTACGGGAAAATTTGTTATAACATAGTAAATGATTTATTATCACATGTAAGGCGTTACATTGCCAAAGAAATTTTCAAGAAAGCAATAATACACAGAAATTACCATCAAAGTATACAGAACAAATATAATGAAATTCAAAAAGTTCTATACAAAGTTTTGCAAAGATCAGATTTATCCACCCAAGGTGCGCTTTTTTTTAAATAAATATTATTAAATTACTCAATTAAATACAATAATTAAAGTAAACCATGAAATATCGAGAAATGGACAATAGTAAACTATTCCGATACTAAAATTAAAGCAAACGGTAAATTATTAAATTGAACATATTTAAGCTAAATGTAATTAAAATTAAAGCAAACGATAAATTATTAAATTGAA